>CAUYRT010036739.1:0-100529 GCA_963574885.1 Lepilemur ruficaudatus
CCCGGCTAATTTTTTACATATATATTTTTTAGTTGGCCAATTAATTTCTTTCTATTTTTTTTTTTTATAGTAGAGATGGGGTCTCGCTCTTGCTCAGGCTGGTCTTGAACTCCTGACCTTGAGCTATCCACCCGCCTCGGCATCCCAGAATGCTAGGATTACAGGCGTGAGCCACCGCGCCCGGCCAAATGCCTTCTTATTTTAAATTATTTTCAGATGGATTTTTAAGAGATTATACAGAAATTTTATTTACCACTCACCGCCTTAATTTTTCTCACTTAGTGTACCACTGTGATTTTTTTTTCTTTCTTCCTGAAGGCATTGACTTGTTAAAGTGATATTACAAGAGCAAATGACAAGGTAGCTTAGATAAAATAACATTTTTAAAAACTTCATACTTATATTTAAATGTTATCAAAAGTATAAGAATATAAACTACATTATTTTAAAGTAAACTATTTGTAGATGTAGATATAGATATATTTGTTTGTGTTCACTATGAAAAAAACTGTATACCCATGAGGTGGTTTTGTTTTGTTTTCTTTTGGCTTAAGTTTTATATGCTCAAAGATATTTATTAGCACCCTTTTTGCTTACCCTTTGTTGTAAGTAGTACGAGTGGCTATGAAGACATGGCATTTTTATTCCAATATGAAACAAAACTGCTCATCTGGAGGCCTTGCATTATAAATCTTTACTTCACCACCTACAACAATATATATGGTCTGAAACTGGCATATTTCCAGAAAGAAGGGTCTGATAAATGACATTTAAAAGACATCAATGGTTAATCCTATAGAAAATGGAATAATCCATTTTAAAATGAATAATCAACTCCAAATTCTCAGGTAAAAGCTTTACTCATGTGGAGGCAGCGTGTGTGCTGTGGCATTGTTGCATATTGCCCTAGGCAGTGGTCCCCAATCTTTTTGGCACCAGGGACCGATTTCACAGAAAACAGTTTTTCCGTGGACTGGGGGTTGGAATAGTTTCAGGATGATTCGAGCACATTACATTTATTGTGCAGTCAAACCTCACTGCTAATGATGATCTGTATTTGCAGCCACTACCCAGCACTATAGCATCACAGCCTCAGCTCCGCCTTAGATTATCGGGCACTAGATTCTCATAAGGAGCGCGCAGCCTAGATCCCTCGAATGCGCAGTTTATAGCAGGGTTTACAGTAGGGTTCACACACCTATGAGAATCTAATGCTGCCGCTTATCTTGCAGGAGGCAGAACTTATGCGGTGATGCGAGAGATGGGGAGCGGCTGTAAATACAGCTGAAGCTTTGCTCGCTCACCCACCACTCACCTCCTGCTGTGTGCAGTATGGATGCTAACAGGTCATGAACTGGTACTGGTCCTCAGCCCAGGGATTGGTGACCGCAGATCCCAGGTGTGACGACAAGGTTGTTAAGGCATGGTCTAGTCCTCAAGGGACTTACACTCTCATGGCTGAAAAACCACCTACACAAAGAGGTTAATGATAATATACAATTTTTTTTAAAAAAGAGAAATGTATTCTCTTGGTGGAATCTTTGTGGTTTCTAGGTATAAGATGATATTGTCAGCAAAAAGGTGTGGAGTCAACCCAAGTGCCCATCAGTTCATGAGTGGATCAACAAAATGTGGTGTATTTGTACTGTGGAATATTAGTCAGCTATAAAGAAGGATGATTTAATAACTTTTGCAACAATTTGGATGGAACTGGAGACTATTATCCTAAGTGAAGTATCTAAAGAATGGAAGAATAGACATCATATATACTCACTATTAAATTGGAGCTAACTGATGAGCACACATGTGCATAGAGGAAAGTAAAACTTAAGGGAAATCAAGCAGGGAGGAGGGGGGAGAAGAGGGTGGGTGAAAACCTACCTAACGAGTACAGTGAACACTATCTGGATGACGGGCACACTTATTACCATGACGTAAGCACTATAAAAGTGATCCATATAACCAAAAATATTTGTACCCCATAACACTTTGAAATAAAGAAAGAGAGAAAAAAATGTATTCTGAGAATTGAAAGGAGAAAAGGATTCCATCCACCTGTAGAAATACAGGAAAGGAAGCACAAGCCTGTCTGGCTCAGAAGACAGGGTGCGTAAAAAGGCATGTTTCCCTGGGAGGGTTACAAGGCCACTTCTAAAAGCTTCCCAGGGGGCATTCTTTTCCATGGTGACTCCTGTTGCTCAGATTCCAGCCTTCCACCATGCCCTCTCAGATACTGGATTTCTTAATTCCTTGACTCTAAGAGCCCATCCAAATGTGCAGTGCTGTTATGATAAGTATTGCTGTCATTGACCATGTGCCAGGCCCTGCAATAGAGCTCTTGATTCATTTTCCCATTTAATCCCCACACCAATACCATTTTACAGATGAGAAAACTGAGGCACAGGACAAGGTACAAGTAACTTGTCCAAGGTCACAAAGGTAATAAATGACAGAGTTGAGATTTGGGTCCAGGCAGTCTGACTCAAGAGTCCATGTTCTTACCAACTATGCTATTCTACCTTAATAAATATTTATTAAGAATTTACCAGATGCCAGGCACACTATGAGGTAGGTACTCCCATATTAAAGATAAGAAAACTGAGGCTAAGAGATATCAAATAACTTTCCTGAGATTGCATAATTAGTAATTAGTGAAACATTTCTCAAAGTATATTCCATAAAGCACAGATCTCCAAAAAAAAAAAAAAAAAAAGTTTTCATGGTCATATAAGCCTGGAAACCATTGCACCTGTAGATTTATAGTGCACATCAACATATTGAAGTCTCGCCCATAAATGCTGCAGTAAAAAGTCCTGATCAACGTTGGTGAGGCCAGCATTCCCACGCTGGTTTAACCATGGAGCTCTGATTCTTCCAATACCTATCAATATCCCACAAAACTAGCACTGCACTATGCAAGGATGGACTGACTTTAACCAGACTCACTAGACATTAACCAGGTTCACCAGGCTGGGGTATAAAATTGGAAAGCCAGGTTTTCATTTGCTATGAGAACTAGAATTGAGAACTGGCTACCAAAAGATTACTTGAGTATTTGTTCCTCTCCAGCTTTATTTTTCCCTGTAGGTAGAGCTGCTTGGCAAGCTAAGGCAGTAAGAGAATATTGTACTCATTTCTGAGCACATTATCATGGAGGAGGAAGGGGAGGAGTAGAGGAGGCAAGTCCTGGGAGTGTGGGAGGAGCAGTGCACTCCTCCCCAGTGGGCAGACCAGAAGCTGCAGCAGCCTCATAACTGGCCTCCCAGACGCCAACACTGCAACATCAACCCCTTTTCCACTCTGTCACCAAAAGCAGCTCACATTTATTTATATATGTAAATCTAATCAGGTCAGTTTGCTGTTGCAGATTCTTCACTGGATCCCCAGTGCAATTAAAATCCAAACTCCTTAATATGGTCTGCAAGGCTTGCATGAGCGGGCTCCTCCACTGCTACACTCCAGCTACCCAATCATCTTTCAATTTCTAAGTCACCACGCACTCCGTGGCCTCAGTCTTTGGGTATCCTCCTCTCTCTGCCTGAAGCATTCTGCCCCACCCGCCTTTCCCCAGGGACAACTTACTCCCATTTTGACCACTGCTTCTAACTCACTATAGAACATTTCCTTAATCCCCCTAGTATGGGTTAGGGGATCCTTCCAGCTACCAGCCACCCAACACCCTATACTTCCTTTATCAGAGTATTTGTTACATTGTATCATAATTATCTGTTCCCTTTCTAGTATCTACCACTGTGCCTTTACTTAGCTTATAGTTGTTAGGTGGTTGCGTAGTCAACATTTATATTCATATCTTGATCAGTGACATAAAATAGCATAAAATTCTTGGAGGACAGAAAGCTAGGGAGACTATTAAATGTATTGAATGCACATGTAGGTTCTAAAATTATCTTAAGAGCATGGAACAATGAACCAAATTCAATGAGAAGAAATTTCATATGAATACATGTAAGTCCTTAAAATTAAGCTAAAAAGAAGAAAATGATTGTACAAGCAGATATGGCCAAATAGCAACATGGGTGAGTGACTTGCAGGGGTATGGATTGAATTTTAATCCATTATTGGTAGAAATGACATTAGAATGTATTTTTAAGGGTTTTGCTTCAGCAGATGCTTAATATAAATCAACAGTAAGATAAGAGTGTTCAAGACACTGATAATATCTTCAGCTGAAATATTAGTAATATACTATTTATTTTAGAAGATGTAATGGTCTCATTGTTGTTTATTGGAAAAACCACAACCAGAGTAATGTACATAATTATAGAGAAAACACTTCAAGAGAGAAATTGATAAACAGAGATATTCCAAAACAGAGTAATGGGTAAAAGTTCTGGAAATAATTTCTTAAAGAACATTTTAAGAAATGGGGAATGTTTTACTCATAGGAAGCCTAAGAGCAGTCTTTAAATACCTAAAGATGCCAGATGAAATGAATAGAGGACTTATTCCATATTTATCCAGAATTCAGAACGAGGATCCATGGTTAGAAAAATTACAGGGAAGCCAATGTCAGTTCATCTTAAGAGGATTTTTAAAATATTTAGAGTTGTTTAAAAATGGACTGTTTGCCCTATGAGATAGTGAGTTCCCTATTCAGACGGAAGCTGGATGCCCAAGTGTTAATACTAAGGCTTTCATGAAATGTTCCATGTGGTACATAGCAGGTGTACCAGTTGGTCCAGAAAGTTCGTTGCCGTCTGAGATCCTGTGAGGCTGTAATGTCAGTATATTCCTTCCATGGGTGCTGATGGATGGAGAATCGATTAAACTTGTTTCTGGGGATTTAATTTTTTATCTTTTTAAAAAATAATAATGATCAAAAGCCAGCATGCTAAGAAAGAGGACCAGATGAGCTGTTCGTGAAGGTCCCTTTCAACTAGGACATTTATGATTCTCTAGCTCTGTAATAGGCAGGTTTATCACTGGGGATTGTAACCTTAATAAGACCAGAGAACTTAGGAGAAAGCCTACTTGGAAGAGCGAGGTCTAGAGAATTAAACATCTGTAGCCCACAGAATAATAGAAAGAAAGTGCCCTTTGGGGGGACATGTACTACAACAGGGTTCTGAGATGAGGTAAAAATAAAACTGCGGCTTGCACTTTCTGTTTGCTGTAATGCTGCAGTCAGAGTAACCCATGGAGCACCAGGCCATGTGAAATGGCTCCATCAGAGTTCATATCCCATGGGCCATGGTAAGCCTGGGGCCTGTATGCACCAGGCCATAGTACCAGATGAGTGCATCGTTATCTCACTGACTCTTCATAGAAATTCTTTTTTTAATGTAAAAATATTTTTATTTTAAAGTATTAATGTGTTTGTTAATGGCATGAGTCAGGGCTATAAATGTGCCCATCACCTCAATAGTATTCATTGTACCTGTTAGGTGGGTTTTTGTCCCTCCCTCCTTACCCATCCCGGCTGCTTGATTTCCAATGACCTTTACTTCCTTCTGTGCACATGTGCTCCCATCACTTAGTTCCAATTTATTAGAGAGTACAATTGGTCTTTGTTTTTACATTCTTAAGATACTTTGCTTAAGATAATGGTCTCCAATTCCTTCCAAACTGCTGAAAAAGGCATTAATTCATCCTTTTTATGGCTGAGTAGCACTCCATGGTATACATATACCATATTTTGTCGATCTACTCATGAATTAATGGGCACTTGGGTTGATTCCACATCTTTGCAATTGTGAATTGTTCTGCAATGAACACTCAAGTGCAGGCGTCTTTTTGATAAAATGACTTCCTTTTATTTGGGTAAATACCCAGTAGTGGGATTGCTGGATCAAATGGTAGGTCTACTTTATTTCTTTGAGGTATCTCCATACATTTTCCATAGGGGTTGTACTAATTTGCAGTCTCACCAACAGTGTAAGTGTTCCTTTTCCTCTGTATCTGTGCCAGGATCTATTGTTTTTGGACTTCTGAATAAAAGCCATTCTAACAGGAGTAAGGTGATATCTCATTGTGCTTTTAATTTGCATTTCCCTGCTGGTTAGTGATGTTAAGTATTTTGTCATATGTTTGTTGGTCATTTGTCTATCTTCTTTTGAAAAGCTTCTGTTCTCATTGTTTGCCCACTTTTTAATGGGGTTGTTTGATTTTTTCCTTGATTTGTTTGCATTCTTTATAGATTCTGGATATTAGCCCTTTATCATATGTGTAGATTGCAAATACTTTCTCCCATTCTGTAGGTTGTCTATTTGCTCTGTTGATTATTTCCTTAGCTGTGCACAAGCCTTTTAATTCAATCAAATACCATTTATTTATTTTTGCTGTTGCTATAATTGCCATTGGGGTCTTAGTCATAAATTCTTTGCCTGGACCAATATCTAGAGGAGTTTTTCCTATGTTTTCTTCTAGAATTCTTATGGTTTCATGCCTTACATTTAATTCTTTTCTCCATTTTGAGTTAATTTTTGTGAGTGGTAAGAGATAGGGATACTGTTTCATTTTTCTGCATGTGACTAACCAATTTTCCCAGCACTATTTATTGAATAGGGTTTCTTTTCCCTAGTGTATGTTCTTGTCTGTTTTGTCAAAGATCAGTTGGCTATAGGTAAATGGTTTTATATCTGGGTTCTCTATTCTGTTCCATTGGTCTGCGTCTCTATTTTGTGCCAACATTGTACTGCTTTGGTTACTATAGCCTTTAGTAGAGTTTGAAGTGTGCTAATGTGATGCATTCAGCTTTATTGTTTTTGCTTAGGATGGCTTTGACTATTCAGGCTCTTTTCTGGTTCCAAACAAAGTGTAGAATTATTTTTTCTAGATCTGTGAAATATGATGTTGGTGTATTGATAGGGATTGCATTGAATCTGTAAATCACGTTGGGTAGTATGGGCATTTTTACAGTGTTGATTCTGTTGATCCATGAGCGTGATATGTTTTTCCATTTGTTTGTATCCTCTGAAATTTCTTTCCTCAGTGTTTCATAGTTCTCCTTGTAGAGATCTTTCATCCCCTTGTTAAATATATTCTTAGGTATTTTATTTTCTTCGTAGCTATTGTGAATGGTATTGAGTCTTGATTTGATTCTCAGCTTAACTGTTATTGGTATATAAGAATGTTACTGATTTGGGTACATTGATTTTATAACCTGAGACTGCTGAATTTATTTGTCAATTCCAGTGGTCTCTTGGTGGAGTCTTTGGAGCTTTCTAGATAAAAGATCATATTAGCATTGAAAAGTGATAGTTTGACCTCCCCTTTCCCTATTTGGATATCCTTAATTTTTTTCTCTTTCCTGAGTGCTCTAGCTAGGACTTCAGCACTATGTTGAATAGAAGTGGTGATAGTGGATACCCTTATCTTGTTCCAGTTCTTAGAGGGAATGCTTTCAACTTTACCCCATTCAGTATGATGTTGGCTGTGAGTTTGTCATATATGGCTTTTATGATACTGAGATATATTCTTTCTATGCCTAGTGTGTTGAGGGTTTTTATCATGAAAGGGTGCTGATTTTGTCAAATGCTTTTTCTACATCTATTGAGATGATCATGTGGTTTTCACTTTAGCTTCTGTTTATGTGGTGAATCACATTTATTGATGTACATATGTTGAACCATCCTTGCATCCCTGGGATGAAGCCCACTTGGTCAGGGTGGATTTTTTTTTGATGTGTGTTGAAGTCAGTTTACTAATTTTTTTTTTGAGGATTTTTGCATCTATATTAATGATGGATATTGGTCTGTAGTTTTCTTCTTTTGTTGTGCTCTTTCCTGGCTTTGATATCAAGGTGATACTGGCTTTGTAGAAGGAGTTGGGAAGGGTTTTCTCCTCCACTTTTTTATGGAATAGTTTTCCAATATGGGTACTAGTTCTTCTTTGTTGGTCTGGTAGAATTCAGCTGTGAATCCTTCTGGTCTGGGGTTTTGTTTATTGGAAGACTTTTTATTAATGCTTCAGTCTCGCTGCTGATTATTGATCTATTCAGGAGTTCTATTTCTTCCTGATTAAGTCTTGAAAGATTGTGTATTTCCAGGAATTTGTCCATTTTCTCTATGTTTTCTAGTTTATATGCATAGAGATTTTCATAGTATTCATGGATGACATTTCTTTTTTCTGTGCTCTCAGTTGTAATATCTCCTTTTTCATTTCTGGTTGAGCTTATTGGGTCCTTTCTTTTCTATTCCTGGTTAATCTAGCAAGAGGTCTATCAATTTTGTTTATCTTTTCAAAGAACTAACTTTCTGTTTCACTGACCTTTTGTATTATTTTTTTTGTTTTGTTTTCCATTTCATTTAGTTCGGTTCTGAGCTTAGTTATTTCTTTTCTTCTGTTGGCTTTGGGTTTGATTTGCTCTTCCTTTTCTAGTTCCTTGAGATGTGATATTGGGTTGTTAATTTGTGATCTTTCTGAATTTTTGATGTGACCATTTTAAATGAATTTACCCCTTAAGAATGCTTTTGCTGAATCCCATAGATTTTGATAGCTTGTGTCCCTTTTGTTGTTGTTCAAAGAATCTTTTGATTTCCATCTAAATTTCACTATTGACCCCATAATCGTTCTGCAGCAGGTTCTTTAATTTCCATGACTTTGTGTAGAATTGAGTATTACTCTTGGAATTGACTTCTAGTTTTATTCCACTATGGTCTGAGAAGATACATGGTATGATTTTAATTTTTTAAAATTTGTTTACACATGTTTTGTAGCCTAAGATGTGAACAATCTTAGAGAATGTCCCATGTGCTGATGAGAAGAATGTATATTCAGTATTTTGGGGATAGAGTGTTCTATAAATGTCTGTTAGATCCATTTGTTTTAGGATCCCATTTAAGTCCAGTGTTTATTTATTTATTTTCTTCTTTGATAATTTGCTCTGACAGTGGTGTGTTGAAGTCCCTGGCAATTATGAGGCTACTATTCATTTCCTTGCTGAGATCTAGTAGAATATGTTTTATGTATCTAGGAGCTCTTGTGGTAGATACATATATATTTAAGATTGTTATATCTTCTTATTGAATTGCTCCCTTTACCATTATATAATTAATGACCATCTTTGTTTTTATTTTCCAATGTTCATTTAAAGTCAATTTTGTCTCATGTGAGAATGGCTATACATGCTCTCTTTTGGTTTCCATTTGTGTAGAATTTTTTTTTCCATCCTTTCACATTGAGCTTATGTGCATCCTTGTGGTTTAGATGTGTCTGCTGAAGACAGCAAATACTTGGGTTCTGTTTTTTCATCCATTCTGACAGCCTATGTCTTTTGAGTGGCATATTTAAACTGTTCACATTAAGAGATAGAATTGATATGTGGGATGCTGTTCTGTTCATTATGCTGGGTAGTAGCTTATTGCTTTGTTTTCCCTGTTGTGCTAGTATTTTATATGAGTTGTGAGCTTTAGCTTTTTAGGGTAATTTAACACTGGTGAGTATCCATTGTGCTGATTTGTATATGATGCAGTTCTGAGCATTTCCTGCAGGGCAGATCTGGCCATTACAAATTCCCTCAGTGGTTTTTTTGTCTGGAAATGACTTAATTTCTCTGGCAATTGTGAAACTTTGTTTCATAGGATACAGAATTCTAGGCTTCCAGTTGTTCTGTTTAAGAAGACTGAAGATGAGGCCCCACTCCCATCTGGCTTGTAAGATTTCCACTGAGAAATCTGCTATTAGTCTGATGGGTTTTCCTTTGTAAGTCAGTTGTTGCTTATGTCTAGCTACTGGTAGAATTTTTTATAATTTTCTCATTATGACTTTGGCCAGGTTGATTACTATATGTCTCAGTGATGTCTTATTTGCTATGCATCTTCCCAGTGCTTGATGACCATCTTGTATTTGGATGTCTGGATCTCTGGCAATACCAGGGAAATTTTCCTCAATAATTCTCTCAAATAGATTTCTGTGCTTTTAGCTCTTTCTTCTCCTTCAGGGATACCTATAATTCACATGTTACTTCACTTCACATTGTCCCATAATTCTCTAAGTGATTGCTCTGCTTTTTTTCTCTCTCTTCTCTGCCTCTTTAAATGACTGGGTTACCTTGAGAGCTTTGTCTTTAAGCTCTGAGAGTCTTTCTCTTCTTGGTTTAATCTGTTGCTGAAGCTTTCTGCTGTGTTTTGAAATTCCATAAATGACTCTTTCATTTCTTTAAGTTCTGTTATATCCTTTCTTACGTTGTTTTTCATTAATTTTCCGAAATTTTTTTGGCTTCTTTTTGTTGATTTTTGACTTTAATTCCTTTCATCTTATTTGCCACACATATACTGAATTCTATTTCTGTCATTTTGGCAATTTCCTTGTGTTTGCAGTTCACTACTGTAGCTCCATTGTGATCTCTTGGGCCTGTCAAACTGTTTTGTTTTTTTCATGTTGCCAGGGTTCTTTTTCTAGTTTCTTCGCATCTGAAACCTCTCCTCTTGACTCAGGGCTAATAGAATTGCAGGGCACCTGTTCTTTGCTGGGGACTCACCTGCTTAATTAGAAGAAGGGGAAGTCCCTTGATGGGCTTTTTTCCCTACTCTGGAATGTTGGCGTGGCAGGGGAGGGATGTGTGCACCAGAAGGCTGTAATGCAGCTGTTCTGCTTTGTCCTGTTCACCTGTGATTGCCACAGCTCAAGCCTGTGCTGGATGATCTTTCTGCTGGGTGTTGGTTGTTCTCCAGATAGCTGTAAGAAATTCGAGTTGGGAGCTGGGCAGGACCCTCTCCACAGAGGCTGGCATTGTGGGTATTGCTCTACCTGCAGTCTCCCCACAGAAGTGACAGTGGTAGCTGGGTGAGGCTGTCTAGGTAGTGGTTGTGATTTCCCAGGCTGTGGGTGTTTGCTTGAACCAGGTCCTCATGTACTGGCAGCTCAAGGCTGGTGGGGGGGGGGTTCCCCGGTGGGGTGTTGGACCTTGGAGCAGTTGTGGAGGCTCAGAGGTGGGGTCTTAGGGTCCAGGTGCAATGCTGGAATCTCAGGGGTTGGTGTCCCAGGCCTGGTGGGAGCTCTGGAGCCACAGGGGCAGAGCCTTGGCCTCTGGCATGAGAGTCTCAGAGCTGGGACTGGGGAGGAACCAGAAGCAGGGCTTCTGAGCGGGGCATCAGAGCTGGAATTGAGGCCCTACAGGTGGTAGACTGTTCCAACCTGGGGGGCAGAGTCAGGGCCAAGCAGATGACAGGTTGTTCCACAGGCTCAGGGACTGTGCAGATGCCAAGTCATGTGGGCAGAGGTTGGTTCCAGTGGCCCAGGGACAGCAGAGGTCTTCCTGCACCACCACCCCCAGGACCCACTGAGGTAGTCACCCAAAGCCTCCCAGGTCGGCACCTGCAGTGCCCCAGTGAACCACTATTCTCAGATCCCGTTGCACTGTAGGGGAGGGGAGCTTGGCTTCCAGTCACAGGGTATGACTCAGAGGAGCCTCTGCTTAGTCCTCTCTCCCCCAGCCCAGTGGGGGTGATGTGGAGCCACCACTGCAAAGCTTAGTCCCTTGCAGACCTGGTGCTGCACATTTGAGATCACAGGACGGCTTCAGCTCCAGGAACCCAGGATGGGCTGCCCCACGATCTCCCCCACACCTGTTATCCGATGTGGTGACTCTGCACAGACTCCAGGCAGGTCCCCAGTCTGTCCAGGCAGAGAGGCCTGGGGCAGTGAGGGAGCCTTTCACAACTTGGCCACAGCGTCTGTGGGGAGAGCATGGCACCCTGGCACTCTATCCGCCTATTCTTCCCCGTGTGTAGAAGTCTTCCCCAATGTATCACCCATCATTTTCTTTTTCACTCTAAGTGTCCTGCATTGCTTCTCTGTGACTTCACGATGTTCCTTCCAAGAAAAGCTATCTATAGGTAGCCATCTGCCTGGAAGTTACACTTCTTTTCTTGAGAGCAGTGGGCTCTTGTAGTCCGCCATCCTTTTTGATCTCTGAATCTTCATAAGAGTTCCCAAGGCGTTAGTACCCTGATGTCAAGGGCGAAGAAACTGAGATTCTGAAAGCTAAAGTACATCACCTAAGTAATTTGGAGACCTGGGATTCAAACTATGGATTGCCTGAACTTGGAATTTATCATAGTATTTCAGGAACTCCTAGAATTTAGAACTGGAAAATCTTAAAGAGTTCAACTTCCTGGGTTTGCCTATGAGAAAAATATGGGGGCCCAGGGGGCCAGGCATCCTGTACAGGATTTCTGCATAAAAGCAGAAATTGGATTATGGCCCTGCCCCCACGGGCACAAGTGCAGCAGCAGTGCTTTCTGTGCATCCTGTGTTTACAGCCGTAAGGCTAAACTATGCAGCAGGCAGGTTTGGGGGAAAAGGGAGAAGGCAAGAGACCGTGCATGCCCACCTACCCTCCCATCCACTCTTCTCTCCCTAGTGGCCGCTTGGAATTTCAAGTGCACATACAGAAACCAGTCCCTAGACTGGATCTTCTAAACTGCAATGTAGACAAGCAGTTGGGATTACCTGCCCATTCCATGATCATTTGCAGAAGGAAAAGGAAAGGGACAGGAGGAGAACAAAGCTTTATCTAAGGCTATCACATGCCAGACTCTTTGCTAGATGCCTTCATACATGTCATCTCATGTGGTCTCATGTCACATTTATCCTTGTCATTGCCCGTAAGATGCTGTAACATAACATGTTAGTCTATCAAATAAATGTTAGTGCTCCTATCTCATGATGAGAGATATGCAAAGTTAGACAACTCGTAAACGTATAGCTGACATGTACACTCTTGACTCCAAAAGTCAGAGGAAAAGCTTGTAAATGTTGGCTCAAACAGTCCAGGTTTTGTTTCCAGATTAGTTGTTTAGTAGCTAAGGAACCCCAGGCTAGTTTCTGCCTGTGTAAGTGCAAACAGTTGTATTTATCTCGTAGAAATGTTGATTTCCTTTCTCCCGACCCGTTCTCTCTCTTTTCTGCCTTTGAGGGGCGAGATCTACTTTTAGAATTAGAGAAGGAAGAGACAGTTGACCCTTCCTGATATATGAGGAGACTTTTGGATTAATGGCCAGCTTTGTCCTTAGAACGTCCCTTTGTGGCTTTGCCAGATGTGATTCCTCCGTTTTGAAGGATAAGAAAATGGAAGTGGCAATTCCCCGCTTACCCTGAGTTAATCACAGAGTGAGGCCATTGTCATGATGGGATGCACCTAACACTGAGAACCTAAAGACTTCGACTCTGGTTCTAGCGTCTCTGTATCTCGATTCCTAAGATGGGCATCCTTCCATCCCACACTGAGTGCCCTTTGGTTTGAAAATGAGATTATAGGTTAAAAAAAAAAAACCCTTTTGAAAACTCTCTTCCAAAACAAGAATGTCACAAGTGGCTGACTCTCAAGTCTGTGCCTCCTCATATAGAATTTCATTCAGCAGACCTGGCTACCTGCCTTCTTTGGGAAAAATAATGTTTTTTGAGTTTGTGTTTAAACCAATGTTAATTAGTGCTTTTCTTCTATGGTTTTCTTTGTGTTTAGACTACCTTAATGTCATCAGTGTTCACCTGTTCAAGGAGAGATGGGACACCAACAAGATAGATCACCACACTGACAAGTATGACAATGACAAGCTCATTGTACGTAGAGGGCAGTCTTTCTACATCCAGATAGACTTCAATCGTCCATATGACCCCAGGAAGGATCTCTTCAGGGTGGAATACGTCATTGGTGAGTGCCATGTGCAAGCCCTAGTCATGACAACATGGGTCACATTGTAGAGAGGGGCAGGTACAGGTACAATTGCATTATTTTCTAGCATCTTAGCTCAATGATGCTGTAGCTAGAATTACCTCCAGCCTCTGGATCACACTGTGCTCCAAGATGGGTCTGTATAATGCCAAACATCAATAATTTGGGCCTGCCAGGCAAAAAGATAATAGTAACTACACTGGAGACAAAATGTTGGTTAACTGAATTATTTTTCCCCAAACAAATGATTTTGGCATCCTATAGATGTGACTTTTTATTTATCTCCATGATTTAATTGGTCTTGTGTACTGAACATATTTGCAAATCTTAGCATACAGTCTCCAAATATGCATTTCCCAAAGTTTGTTCTGCTCTAATCTAGTCCCATGGGATGGTCCATGAAAAATGAATGGTCCAAGAAAGTCTGGTAAACACCTTGTACTCTAATCTCTTGAAGACTGACAGTGGGCATTGGCATCCAAAGTTCTGGGAAGTATCAATACCATTTAGCTTTGTTTGGTCTCGTGCGTCTCAAATTAATTTGGTCATGGAACCCTTTTCTTAAGTTATAGCTATTAATATTTGACACATTTTGGTAAACATTTCTCTAGTAATTTACAAGAATATCAAGGAAACACATGCATGGAGAAGCAAGGGTGGCTCATGTAAGGAAATCTGTCCATAAAATCCTGCACACAGATTAAAGGAAAAAATTAGGCAATCAAATCAATAGTCACTGAAGAGTACATAACAAAATTTCACAGTCATTTTTGGAGAAAGAGTTTAATTAAGATAAAAGTAGAAGAAAACTTCTGAAGTATAATAAAGATTTTTATTACCTCAAAACAACTTTTGATATCTTAAGTGGAAAAAAGTTAACAAATTTAATTATAATCAGGCATTAGACAGAAATGCCTGCTCTCCCCATACCCTTTGTGAAGCATTGCTATAAAGATTTTAGCAGATGAACAATATAAGAGAAATATCTGCTATACACATTGGAAAATGAGAGATGAAACTATATATTTTGCTAATATTATGATTGTGTATGTAGAAAACCCAACAGATTCAAAGGAAAAAGCATAGTATTAATAAAACTTTGTAAAATGGCTAAATGGGAGATAATTACATAAAAATAAATAGCTTTTTATCTTCTCTAGCACTAAGCACCTAGAATAGAAATAAGAAACAAATATAATACTGACCGAAACTATGAAACGTTGCACTAAACTTTAAAAACAGGACACATGACCTATGCAGTTATTCAATCTTAATAAAAGACATGAGAAACCAATGAAAAGTTAAATGTTCTTGGACAGGAAATCTCAATATGTATATTTTTAAAGGTCTCCCAAGATGTTGGTCAAAGGATACAAAATTTCATTTAGACAGGAGGAATAAGTTTTAGTGATCTATTGCAAAAGATGGTGACTATAATTAATAATAATGTATTATATATTTCAAAATTGCTAAAAGAAATAGATTTGAAATGTTCTCACCACAAAGAAATAAGTATGTGAGGTGATGGATATATTAATTAGCTTGATATAATCATTCCACAATATATACATAGATTAAAACATAACATTGTACCTCATAAATATATATAATTATTATTTTAAATAATTTTAAAGTCTCCAAAGTTAACATATGAATTTAGTGCATTTCCAGTTAGAATCCCAATGGAGTTTTAAGTTGGTTTTGGGTTTTGGTTTTTACATATTTTGGGGGACTTGGATAAATAACTTTAAAGTTTATTTTAAAGAATAATTACCTGGCCATAACCAAGAAAACTATACAAAGAAATAAGTAATAGAATATTTCATATCAGAAGCAGTTATCAGAACATACTATATAAAATATTTAGTAGAACACAACAGAGAAACCAGAAATAGATTTCAGTATATGAGTAATATAGTTATCGGTTTCATGGACTAAGAAAAGCTTGTGGGTTTTTTTTGTTGTTGTTGTTGCTGTTGTTTTAATAAATAATGCTGGAACGACTGGCTCTTCAACTGGAAGAAAATAAAAAATTGACTCTCATCTGATACCATATACAGTAATAAACTTCAGATGGAATAAATATTAATGTAAAAAATAAAGCTCTCATAAGACAATTTTATGAGAAAATGTAACAGACTTAACTAAGCTAGAAAACTCTGACATTATAAAAGAAAACAAACTATATAGAGTCATGTGCCACATAATGACATTTTGGTTAGTCACAGATTCCATATACAATGGTGATCCTATAGGACTATCATAGAGCTGGAAATTTTCTATCACCTAGTAATGTCATAGCTGTCATAAAATCATAGGACAGTTACTTTATTTTTTAATCAATTTATTGTGGCATAAGTGCACAGTGTTTAAAAAGTCTACAGTAGTGTACAGTAATGTCCTAGGCTTTCGTATTCACACGCCACTCACTGACCCACACAGAGCAACTTCCAGTCCTGCAAGCTCCATTCATGGTAACTGCCCTGTAGAGCTATACCCGGTTTTATCTTTTATGCCATATTTGTATTGAAACTTTTCTATGTTTAGATGCACAAATACTTCCCATTGTGTTGCAGTTGCCTACAGTATCAGTGCAGTAACATGTGCACAGGTTTGTAGCCTAGGAACAGTAGGCCATACCGGATAGCCCAGGTATGCAGCAGGCTGTACCATCTAGGTTTGTGTAACGACACTGTGATGTTGATACAGTGATGAAATTGCCTGAGACAAGTTGTACTCCATGCATGAAAACAAACACGCATTTGAAACTCTGTCTACAGTTCTGCTGCAATTATGAGGGCATTTTTATTTCCACCTTTATAGCCAAATATTTAGGGCAGGGAGAAGAAGATAGGGATGCTTTGGCCCTGCACTGGACTCGTTTCAAGTCTGGAACACTCTCCCACACACCATTCGGAAAATAATTATGAAAATGAAAGTCTTAGAAAGAATGATGAGTGTCTTAGACTGAATTCCCAGGAGACAAACTCTGAGGAGACGTGTATGCAGGAAGTTTAATGGGGAGCGCTCTCAGGATCCACATCTGGGAGGGAGGGAATGAGCCCAGCAGAGGGAGGAGTTGAACCTTCATGCAACAAAGACCTCCATGGATCCCAAGGTGAGCTCTGGAGAGGGGTTGGATCTTCAGAGCTGTTCCTCCTTGAGGCCAGGGTGTGGGCCCTTGACACTCCCCCACTGACTGGGGCTGTAAGCCCAGTGTAGCTGGTTCTCCGTGCTGAGGGCAAACCCCTGAAAGCAAGTAGATGAATACGGCTGTCAGCCCCTGACACTCAGCACCGGGAAAGGTCTGGGCAGCAGACACAGTGTCCACTACAGTGGGCATCTGAAGTCCTCTTTTCCTTTTTACATAAGAAATATTTTTACCCTTTGTTCCTTCGTAAAAAGTGAGGGAAAGCATAGCTAATTTGACTTTGAGATAAAATCTGTCCATTTTTTTAAAACCAACATGCATTCTAAACCTTTCACAGAGCCCATGCTGTGTTCTTTCAGAGTTAACCTACATTCCAATATGTATAGCCCATAGGCATTATTATAATTGAAGATTTTCTGTTTCCCAATTTATTGTAGACACAAGAAAGGAAAATGACAAAATTCCATGCTCTGCTATTCAGTGTATGAGAAATCAAGCATACTTCTAAGGTCCTTAAAAGACCAATGACAGACAAGTTATTTTTACCAGTGTCCTTTCTGCATCTCATGTCATTCGGGAACTTACAGGACAACCTCAACTTCCCTCCTGTGGTAGTGCTAAGTCTGAAAAAAAAGAACATTTTGGGGCACTCATTGGGGAAATAATTCTCTTAAAATGCAGTACTTGTTTCAATTGGACTGAATAAAGCCACGGAAATTAGATTTTAAAGGTAATTGCTGTAATGAGAAGAGACAAGTATCGAATGTGAACTAGAAATGAAATTAAGTGCAAAGGCTCATATATGCAGCTGCACCTCAATTTCCAGAAACCCAGAAAGTAAAACTCACGATTTAAAAAACAGAAAAGAGAATACTTTGTTAAAAATAAAGGGCACATACAAGAACGTCTACCAATTCTTCTATAAGAGTGTTTATAACATGAGACTTACCAACAAAGATTGATTCACTCACTATGTATTAATACTTTTGAAGAACATAGCTGTTGCATCGAGCAAACTAATATATTAAAAATATAGAAAAATTACTTTACATTTAAATTGCTTCCAGTTTGCATTCAGTTCTTCATTATTCCTTTCTCTTTCCTTATGACTGTATATAAGGTGAGCTAGGATGCTCCAATAGACTGGAGTTTCCCTTTTTTGTCCACAGAACCTAGGTTATGGGGTTTATTTACAAGTGATCCTGCCTGTAACCAACTAAGTTCCTCCCTCCCTTCCTCCTTCCCTCCCTCCCTTTCCTCCATCTTTCCTTTCTTCCTTCCTTCCTTTCTTTCATCCTCTTCTTAAATATTTAAGTAAACAGGCTTTCTTGGGTGGTCCCAGATTGGCCAAATGCTCCCTGTAGGGAAGGTGAACAGGAGAGCTAGTCCATTACTGGCTGGGGTGTGACGAGCTTGTGCTGCAGGGGCCTCTGTGCTTTGATAACTGCATTCATTAGTCTCTGGCAGAGCACAGCGATCTCTGTGAGTTAGGTGGGAAGTGTTAATGCATTTGAGGAGGTGGATGTGGCTGAAAAGCGTGCCTGGGCTTCTGCAGGGCCTTTTGTCTCCTTCCACCACCGATCCTGCAGCCCTGACAGTCAGGAAAGGCAGGGAACGGAGGTTTTGCTGACCTGCGGCTGGAGCTGTGAAAACTTGGGAACAGCCTGAGGTGTTAATTTGTTGCTACTTTAACATGGACCCCCTACTTCTTTGATACCCAGTGGAGGGAGAAACTCCCAGCTGTACTCCTTACCAGCTCTCCACAGCCTGCCTGGGGGCCCTCCCAAGTAAGGACAGGCTCATGAGCAAGTCTCTGTCTCCCCGGAGTCCAATCACAGGAGCCCAAGGGTGTTGAGGCTGGCTCCTGAGAGATTCTCCTGACCTTTTCCTCAATCCTACAATGGCCTCACAGCTGTGAGCTTCATATTTCTGGTTATAGCAGAAAAGGTGGAAGCATGGCTTTAGCAAGACCTAGTCCTCTCATCAGGAAAACAATAGCTTTCCCAGAAGCTCCCAGCAAACCATTCGTGTCTCATTGCTGCCCTTGTCCGTAAGGGACGCTGTGAAAGTATTTCCTTTTTCCAGTCTCTTCAGAGGAGAGGAGCAGGGAGAGCTAAGGGTGGATGCCGGTAGCTTCCCAGTGACGTGTGCAAGGTGTCCCTTCCAGCTTTGCCATCCTTCAGTGCCGGCGGCATTGAGCCAGGTCATTCATCCTGTGCCTGAGCACTTCCAGGACTGGGGCACTTCCATCATTAACCCCATAAAACATCAAAACCTCATCATCAACACTTCAGTATTTCTATTTTACTCATTTCTTAAGTCTCATTTGTTGAAAACCCATTGGGGCATCAGGCTCTGATGTGTTTTCGGGATGGGAGGGACATGAATGATTCAAGACAGCTTGCTTTCGGCCGGGTGCGGTGGCTCATGCCTGTAATCCTAGCACTCTGGGAGGCTGAGGCGGGCGGATCGCTCAAGGTCAGGAGTTCGAAACCAGCCTGAGCAAGAGCGAGACCCCGTCTCTACTAAAAATAGAAACAAATTAATTGGCCAACTAAAAATATATATAAAAAAAATTAACCAGGCATGGTGGTGCATGCCTGTAGTCCCAGCTACCTGGGAGGCTGAGGCAGAAGGATCACTTGAGCCCAGGAGTTTGAGGTTGCTATGAGCTAGGCTGACGCCACGGCACTCACTGTAGCCTGGGCAACAGAGCGAGACTCTGTCTCAAAAAAAAAAAAAAAGAAAGAAAAGACCGCTTGTTTTAACCCACTTTGTGGATTTGGGAGGATCCAAGACAAGAAAGGAGATGCTCAGAAGAGAGGGGTGAGAGCCTGGGTTAGGGCGGTGGTTGTGGACAGGGAGAGGAGTAAAATCTACAGGACTTGTGATGGGCAGTTTGTGTGGGGTGAGGGGCCGAGAGTCCAGGTTGACTCCCAGGTTGCTGGCCTGTGTGACTCTGATGATGGATGCTGGCACTTTCAGATGAGAAAAAGAATGCAGGGGATTCCGGAGGAAAAAAATAAAGCGTAGGAAATGATAATGATGGTGGTTGTTGCCATTGATAACTCACTGGCGCTGGTACTGTGAAAGGTGCTGTGTGCTCCCCATTTAATTCTTCATGTGTCCCTCTGGGCATCACAGCCATCTCTGTTTTTCAGACGAGGTAAGGGTTGGAGTGATTAAGCAACTCACCCCAGGCCATACCTGGAAAATTCTGGGGCTGCAATTCAAAGCCAGGCAGCCTCTTCTAATCACAATGCACACTACGTCCACCAGGGAGACCTCCAGCAAGGAGACAGAGATGTGAATGTAATTCTACTTGAGCCTCGTGAGTTTGAGGGGAGTGAGAGACATTCAGGTATACACGTCCAATGGACAGTGTGGGTCTGAAGCTTAGGGAGGGTATTTGGGTTGGACAAATAGAAATTTGGATATCATGCACACATAGATGGGCAAGCTCATGCAGACAAGGGGCATCAAGTAAGCAGTGTGCTGACACTCAAATCCTGGGGAAAGACAACTTTTAAGGAGTAAGTCCAGGAACTGGAGCCCTTGGAAGAGACAAAGACTGATGATCAGATAAGCAGAAAGGAGATCGAGGGAGAGCAATGCCGCTAAATCCAAGACAGCTGGATGTTTAAAAAGCAAAGAGTGACCAACTTTGTCAAATATAACTAGGAGACGCAGTGACGTGAGAACTTTCCATTGCGCTCAGCGGTTAGGGGGACGCTGGTTACTTGAGGAGGATCCAAATTTTAGTGGTCTGAAAATAATTGAGATGCAAGGAAGTGGGTGTAGCAAATTTGGATTAATCTTTAAGGAAATTTGAAGGAGAACAAAAGAAAATTTGGATGGTTTCTAGAGAAGAATGGGGGTTAGAAGAGCAGTGTTTTGACTGAAGTATTTGTTTCCAGATTGGAATATGTATGTAGGCAGAGGGGAAAGGACCAACTGAGGAAGAATCCTGAAGATCAGGAGAAACATTGGGTGACTGGGGAGAATCGTGGACAAGGCAGAAGCTTGGAGTGCAGAGGTGTGGATGAGGAATGACTAGGAAAGAGAATCCCTTGTCTTCTCAACGTGTCTAGGAAAGAGGTGAGGGAGAGAGGGAATGTCTCAGGTAGAGAGAGATGGACTGAGCACCGCCCCTGATGGCCTCAAGTTATTCCACACATCGGAGGTGAGCAGGTGCTGTGCGAGCTTAGAGGGGCAAAGGAGTGTTCTTGCATCTGAGAGCTTCACCCACATCCTTTAAGATTATGTCTTCCCAAGGATTTTTGTTTCAGAAAGTCTTGATAAATTCACATACTGATGTATGATTTTCAAGTGCATAACATAGTGTCTCTGTTGAGAAATTTCATGCTCCAAATCATGCAGCTGGTAAAGTGTAAAGATACAGATATTAGCCTGTACTCCTTCAACTATTTTGTGCTGCATTTTGGTAAAAATAGGCTACCCGTTTCATAATTTTGAAGCGGCATTTATATAGGATGTCATTTCAGATTTTTGCTCCTATGGGTTTCTGCATTGACGATCAACATGTTTATTTTTAAGTGTCTCTGTGAAGTGACTAATAATGGCATCTAAGAAACTAGGACAGTGTTTCCCAGAGTGTATTCTCTGTGAACATCTGTCATGTGAGATGCTCCTTGGGGGAAAAAAAGTTCTATGGTCAAATACATTCGGATCACGCTGTGTTTTTGTGTGTGCTCTCAGAGACTCCCAGCTCATGCTGGTCTATTAAAGGCTATGTGTAGGCACATGGTCAAAAAATGAATCTTGTTTAGTCCATTTCCCAAAATTATTTTACTACAAACACTACCCTATCATATTTTTATTTTTATAATACCCTCTAATAAAAGGCAGAACTCACTCTAGGAAATGCCAAACTACAGTTGCATATATTACCTTTATTCTGTGGAGCACCGAGGAGCGGGGGCGAGGGAGCCCCAGTAGATTTGTGGTCTATATGCAATGGCAACTTAATATAATATCCATGTTTTCCTTTTTGACACTTAAGATTTTGTGCAAACATTAAAATAACTGTATCAATTTGGCATTCACATTAACTTTTCAAAAGTGATTTTTAAGAAATCTTTTTATATATTTATATAATTATTTTCCAGATTCTTATTTGGCTTCTTTTTACCATAAAGCCCATTTACTTTCCTTTCGCATGCACTTGCTGAACTGTTATTGAATACTTTGCATGTGCACAGAACCACATTGGGATTAGAATAGTGAGATACGCTCCTATCCTGCCTTCAGAGGGTTGACAGTCCAGAGGGGACAGTCTGGGCAGGAGAGGGTGAGTTCAGTGCCAGCCTCTTGGGCAAATGCCTGGAAAACACCTTGGAGAGAGTGACTGACAGTGAGGATCTTTGGAGGAATCCCCTAGAAAGTGCTATTTGAGCTGGGTCTCAAGGGACGAGTAGGAGTTGACTCAGTAGAATAGAAAAAGTGTATATGCTAGGGGGGAAAGAAAAGAGGAGTTGAGAGCAGCATGAAAACTTGGAAACATATTTATGACTTTGTATGACTTAATAAGAAGTTTAGATGCTATTCTATAAAGAGCCAGAATCCTCTATGGAAGAGTTTTATGTAGAGTGTTAAGAAGATCTGGTATACTTTTTTTTCCTTACTTTTTAGAGTACTGTAGCAGAAGTATGGAAGATAGATTGCAGGACTGAGATTGTTGTCAGGGACATTAGTAAGAGACTTGGAAAATAAATCTCACTAATAAATGGTAGGATAAATGTGTGCTGCATGGTTCTATATTTTTTCCCCTCTCTTTGTTTCCCCAGAGGAATCTATATTTACTTCTACAACAAGAAGTAGTAAATGGGTGTGGTTTTTATGAAAATAAGACTCACCTGTAGTAGGGTAATTCACTGTGGCCTAAAGACTAACAGTGTGCCTGGCCCGCTGCCATTTGTGGGATCATTCAGGGATGACAGCTTCTCTGATAAAAGGGCTGGAAGCAGCGTGGTGGAGGAGGAGGCTCAGGCCAGTCCCCGCTCCACCATGGGAGCAGTGTAGAATCACTTAATCCCCTAAATTACTGTTTTCTCACCTGAAAATAGAGGGCTTGTAATATTTACTTTAAATGGCCATTCTCAGACTAAAGAGGACAATGTGTATGAAGCATGTTTTTATTATTACAACAAAATTGGAAAGCAGGCAGTGGGGTAGGAATAAACTTTGTTAAAAATGTGAAAACCAGAGCTCATAGGAATTAAGTTATTTACTCAAGGTTGTGGGCAAAAGAGCTGAAAAGACATTTCTCAAAAGGAGACATAGGAATGGCCAACAGGTATATGAAAAAATGCTCAACATCTCTAATTATCAGAGACATGCAAATTAAAACAACAAGGAGACATTACCTGGCACCTGTTAGAATGGCTATCATTGAAAAGACTAATGACAACAAGTCCGGAGAGGATGTGGAAGAAAGGGAGCCCTGTACACGACGGGGGGGAACATAAATTGGTACTGGCACTTTGGAAAACAGTAAGGAGGGTCCTCAAAAAACTAAAAACAGAGCTATCACATGATCCAGCAGTTTCACTACTGGGTACATAGCCAAAGAATTAAAATCAGTATGTCAAAGAGATATACGTACTCCCAAGTCCATTTAAGTACTACTCACATTAGCCAACATGTGGAAGCAACCTAAGTAGTGTCCATCAACAGATGAGTGGATAAATTTAATACGGTGTATAAATACACAAAGGAATACTAATCCAGCCTTAATAAAGAAGGAAATCCTGTCATTCATGACAGCATGGATGGAACTGGAGGACATTATGCTTAGTGAAATAAGCCAGACAGAGAAAGACAAATACTATATGATCTCACTTATATGTGTAATCTAAAAATAAAACCTGAAACAGAGAATAGAAAGATGGTCACAAGAGTCTGGGAGGGGAGGGGCAGCGTGGAGAAAGGGAAGATGTTGATCAAAGTGTACAAAGTCTCAGTTAGACCAGAGGAATAAATTGTAGTGATCTGTTATGCTGCAATGGTGACTACAGTTAATAATAATGTATCATATATTTCAAAATATAAGAATGGATTTTTAACATTTTCATCACAAAAAATGGTAACTATGTGAGGTGATGGATATGTTAATTAGCTTGATTGAATCTTTCTACAATGCATACATAGATCAAAACATCACATTGTAGCCCATAAATACACAAATTGTTATTTGTCAATTTTTTAAAAACTCTACCAAAAAAGCTTTCAAAAGGCAAATAGGAGGCTACCACCCTCATGTCTGTTGTCTCCTGGTGGCAAAGACAATGATCACTGAACCTCCAAACAAAAATGCCCGTGTCCTTGCAACAGCCATTCTAACAGTTTCATTAGTCAAATAAGAGCTCCGACAGCCCACAGGCCAAGTTCTGCCTGGAATTATTTGCCCACAGTTCTAGCTGCAGGGACAGAGACGGTTTAATCTCAAAGCAGGAAGGATTGCCATCCTTATTCTAGTTCCAGAGACCGTCCATGTCCCCCCTCCTGCCCTGCCTGTGACCCACATCCCATCCTGTAGAGCTTGTGTTTCTGAGCGAAGCTTGGGGTCCTCAGAGTGAAAGAGTCACCAGTGTGTTTCATCACAGCAAGTGTGCTGTGCAGAGACTTGCCAAGGACCATGGGCATTGGAACAGGAACACACACAGATGCTGCCTCACTCCCGCCACTCTCTCGCCCTGTCTTCCAGTCCGCTAATGTGCCTTCACCTTGCTCCTCTCTGTTCCTCTCTGACTTCACAATTCTGTCTCACACTGACTCGTTCATTTATGAGAATTCATAAGCTTGGCTCATTAACACCCACATAATTGAGCCTGTACTCTCCCCAGAAAGTCAGGGTCTGAACTCAGGGATGATGCAGTGTGGGCATCCCCTGGCATTTCCACATAAATTCTAAGACATTCTTGCAGTGTGTAAAGCAAGGGGTAAAATAAGTGGGGAAAAATACTTAATGAAAACAAATGTGCCCATTGCTATACCTTGCTCTTAAGGCACCAATCTAAAAAAAGAAACTGTGCAAGTGGAATTAAAATCCACTGGGGAAGGGCTGCAAGTGGACTAAGTACCCATCATCTGTGCCCTCTAGTTACCTCGCGAGCATGTTATAGGATTGACGAGGGGAATAACTGGAAGCTCTTTGAACTGCTTAGTGATTGTTGCTTGCTAATAAGATGACCCAATTACTAGCCTTATTTTGAATATTGCAACTATATAGGAAATCTAGGTCCTTATAGTATTCTTTAAGGAAGATAACCTTCATAAAGTACTACTATAACAGCAACCAGGGCCAGACAGGTGTTAGCTGATCGTAACTATTTATAGTTTTATAAATAGCAGTTCCTCTATTTTGCTATCCTCTTCATCTTCTCTTTCTCCCCAGTATCTCAGCCCTTTTTCTCCTATTTCTCATAATTTCTATCACTCTCTCCACCTCTGTCTCTCCATTTCCCTCTTACTCTCTCTTGTTGTCTCTCTTCCACGCACACGTACACACTGTCCTGAGGATGAATGTCTAGGGATTTGCCCATTAGTAAGGGGAGTAATGGGAGTTACTCTCAGGAGGTAGGTATAACAATTTTTTGTGTTTCTGTTCGCAAGTATATCTTTAGCCTCCAGGAAGCCAGCACCGGATGCACTAAACATGCTGCCCCATCTCTGGCTAAAGCCCAGCTTAGACATTTGGACGACCCTTTGCTGCACTGTTGGAAGTCGTGCTGCGGCTTCCTCAGTGTCCCTGTCTACTTCCTTTCCATATCTGTTTATAAGCCTTTATAACATCTCATCTGGTTCAGTGAATTTCCAGTGCAGAAACCTCTGCTGTGTCCAGTACTTTGTGACAGCCCATGGGGGTTTAAGAGGAGTTTAAGATTCCATCTGTCTGTAAAGAGCTGACTGTAGTTGGGGTGAGAAGAATTCCACAGACGATGAACACAGCCATAGAGTGCATCATCGAGGGCTATACTGGTACAATTCTCGGCCAGAAATCTGTGACACAGGCCAACAGAAATGACTCTGGGTGGCCAGGAGGGAGAAGATAGGCCAGAGTTGAAGGATAAAGTCTTGGAATAGGTCAGATAGGTCTTTCGATAGCTCCCAAGGAATTGGGAGTATTCCAAGAGGGACAGGAAATGCATACCCTCCCGGCTGAGAGAAGGGCATTCTTGGAAGCTTTTTGTTCCACTGCTGTACACAGGCTTCCAAAGAAAAAGAAATCCTTCACTGAATCGAGTTACTTATTTGGGGTTTGAGCACCACTCACTCCAGGCTCCTGGAGTTGTGAAGAGCTTACAGTCTAGGGGAGGCCGATCCCCGCAGGCCAGGCAGGAATGTGCCCCACGGTGGAGTCAGCCTACAGTTACTGCCTGGTCAGGGCCCCGGGGGAACAGGAGCCTTTAGTATTCTGAAGCAATTAATTTCACAAAAAGAGACAAAAACAATGTTGCTGTGACTGCAATGACAGAAATGAAGTAGTAGAGACAGCCTGAATGGCATTTTCCATCAAACAACTTTTTTTATTTGTGCAACATGTTTCTAGGCAATAGAAAATGACACCCTGTCTCCATTGCTTCATTGCCGTCATTTCAATCTTTTCTAACTTGCATATTTGTGAAACAAATTGCTTTAAACATGTCAAAGACACTTGAGTGGAGTGTTAGCCAAATCTTAAAAATAAAGATGATTCATAAAGACAGCACTTGTGTTTATAGCCATCAAGATAAAATTTCAGGAAAAAAATCACTGGCCTGATTATTTAAGGCCCAAGCATAAGGTAATCATCTTCAGAAGTTAGGAACAAATCTCTTTTTGCTCTCTGCCTCATTGCTTCTAGATGTATATGGCATGGTAAATCTGGCCTTGTGGCTACTCAATCATCCTCGTTTCAGTGATTCACCAAGTAACCACTCTCATGGTGATTTCTCCAGCCCCTGGATTTGTTTGCCTTGGTATACCACAGGCTGAGCACCTCACTGAGTTCTGGTTTTCACCAGCTAGTCCTGTGTTCTCTTATGGCTAATGCTACTTGGGGGGAAAGGCCACCTTGTGCCCCTCATTAGAGAGAGGATGTTGCCTAGTGTTTGGCAACCAGGAGGGTACCCCTTCAACACGTACTTTTGAAGAAGTGATATTGATGCACCAAACAGACTTCAAAAATGTTATCCTTAAGAAACTTAAAGGCCTGCCTTTGTATAGGTTGTCACGTTTATATGGGTTACTTAAATCTGCGGTCGTTACTTAATTTGATGTTCAAACAGTCCTGGATTTTGCCAGTTGGAAACTGTTCCAATTGGCTTTAGTATCCTTACTTCCTTTTTCTCTGACATGATAAGATGTTTCAGGCTTATTTTGTATTTTTTCTGTGCCAGCCCTGGAAACTAAAGGTAGGCCTTTAAGTTTCTTAAGAGCAACATTTTTAACTAATGGTAAAAAAATGAAGGACATGAATATACAGGTTAATTGTACAAAGACTGGGTACATGTATTGTTTTGTTGTTATTTTAAAAAATTTTGAAACAAAACTTCGCTTTACAGAAAATTTACAACAATGCAAACAACAATATAAAGAATTTCTGTTTTTCTCCAGAACCATTAGAGTTGTGAATGGAATGTCCCATCATTCCTGGATACTTTAGTGCATATTTCCCATGAGCAAAGACATTCTCCTATATAAACATCAAACTAAGTAAATTAACGATGATACTTTATGGCCATACAATCTGTAGAACCCAGTCATGTTTTACCAACTGTTTCAATAATGTCCCTTATAACAAGATGATCTAGTTCAAGACCACATGCTGCATTTAGCTGTTATGCCTCATCTTTCTAGTTTTTTTCAATTTGGAACAGTTTTATAATCTTGCTTTGACTTTCATGATTAGGCACCTTTGCACATGACAAAGCAGTAATTTGTAGAATGCCCCTCAATTTGGGCTTGTTTGTTATTTCCTCATGATTAAAATCAGGTCACTTATCTTTTACAGGAGAATCACAGAAGTGATGCTATGTTCTTCTCAGTGCCTCCCACATGGATGCACAAAACTTTTTAGATATTGTTACTGATCATGTTAACTTTGGCCATTGGATTAAGATAGTGCCAAAGGTTGATACCCCAGGAAGTAGACCTTGAAGGTAGTATGCAAGGAGTTGATTAGTGGTGCTCTTGAGATCAGCCCCTATGGAAGGAAGCAATATTAGTAAATAGAGAAGTCCGGCAGTGATGCAGTCACACCAAAGGCCTCAGCTGGCCCCATGTGGAGCTACAGCACTGGGAGGCTCTTCAGAGTTCTGCTGAGATGGGGACAAAGGGACTGGACTTTATGCCCCCATGTGGTTCAGCCATTGGATGTGAGCTGCCCCTGGAATGAGGTGCAACCCTGGATGAGGCAATTTTCTTGAGCTAAAGCTATTCCCAAGGAAGCATTTCCCACCAGGGACCATTTTCTGTCATCACTTGCAGTGGCTGGGGATAAATCTGCTTGTTGTTCCTAAAGGGGGCCCTAGGGAGCACACCTCAGAAACCCCCAGAGAGGTGTCTACTGAGATAATCCCCTGAAAAGTTACTCTTTGTTCCCTTTGTTGTTAATAAGTAGTTTACAGGAAAGTACCTTGAGACTATAAAATTATCCCACTTATCATCAAAATTTTTATTGATAGAATAAATGATTGATATCAGTATGAATTTGTGATTTTCTCTTTTAATTATATGGGTTACTTAAATCTGTTATTATCATTACTTAATTTGATGTTGAAACAGTCCCGGGAGGGAGAGGCATGATGGCAGATGAGAAACACCTCCAGCCAGAGTGTCTCTGCAAGAAGGGAAGATTTTAGATGAAAGTGAAAAAAACAAACAAGCAAACAAACATAGATCAGATGAGGATCTGGAGGAAGGGTGCCTGAACGTACAGGAGACTCCATGGGAAGAGGTTGCAGAGCAGAACTGGAAGGAGAAAGGCATTGCCAGGTTCTAAGCCCCGAGAGGCTGCGAGACCAGTGACAAGGGTAGATGGAGCAGTGAAATTTACCCTCCCTTGCATCTCAGACTGTGGATGGGCTCCCAAGCTGGTAGAGAGACCTGCTGACACCAGCCCAGCGATGACTGCCACCAGGCTCCTAGCTCCCTCAGGACAACTCCTGCCCCACAGACCCAAGCCAGAAATATGAAGAATCTGGAAATATGCAGAATCAAACTGAAAGGACACTCCCAGAGGGGAACAACAGCTCTCTAGCAATGGATATCAATGAAATTCAGAACACTAAAATGACAGAATTTTGAACAGTGATTGTAAGAAAACTCAATGATATGCAAGAAAAAATACCTAACACAACGAAACCACACACAGACACACAAAATCCAGGACATGAAAGAAAAATTCACTAAAGAAATTGAAACATTAAAGAAAAATCAAACAGAACTCCTGGAAATGAAGAATTTATTCAAGGAATTACAAAACACAGTGGAAATCCTCAAGAATAGGATAGATCAAACAGAAGAAAGAATCTGAGAGATTGAAGATCACATCTTTCAATTAAATAAGACAGTTGCAGAGATAGAGCAGAGAAATGAAAGAAAAGAGCAAAGCCTATAGGAAATGTGGGATTATGTGAAGAGGCCTAACATGAGAATTATAAGCATCCATGAGGATGAAGAAGAAAATACACAAGGGTTGGATAAAATTTGAAGATATAATGGAGGAAAATTTCCCTGGCCTTGCTAGATATCTAGGTACAAGAAGCTCACAGGATTTCTGGGAAATTCATTGCAAACAGGAAGACACCACAGCACATAGTCATCAGACTGGCCAAAATAAACATGAAAGAGGGCTTCCTATGAGCTGTAAGGTGAAAGAAGCAGGTAACCTACAAAGGAAAACCCATCAGACTAACTGCAGACTCCTCAACTGAGACCTTATAAGCCAGAAGAGACTGTGAACGCATTCTCACTCTTCTCAAACAGAATAATGCCCAGCCTAGAATCTGGTACCCTGCAAAACTAAGTTTCTTATATAAAGGAGAAATAAAGACCTTCTTAGACGAGAAAAGACTGAGGGAATTCATCAAGACAAGACCTGCCCTCCAGGAAGTACTCAGAATAGTGTTACACACAGATCAGCACAATAAACACTCATCAGTGTAAAACCATCCAAAAGCTAAAGGTCACAGGCTAGATACCACAATGGCTCAAGAGAGGAAAAAAAAGCACCAAAGTTAAAGCCAACAGGATGAACAGAAATCTGCCGAACTTATCAATTCTTTCGATAAATGTGAATGGGTTGAACTGCATACTAAAGAGACACAGGCTGGCATAAATATATATAAGCCAAGTATCCACTGTCTTCAGGAAACACATCTAAGTCACAATGATGCATTCATATTCAAGGTGAAGGTGTGGAAAACAATATTCCATGCAAACAGAAGCCAAAAGAAAGCTGGTGTAGCAGTTTTGATTTCATATAACTTAGTCTTCAGATCAACAAAAGTAATGAAAGACAAAGATGGTCACTATCTAATGATGAAGGGTACAATTCAACAAGAATATGTAGCAATTCTAAATATTTATGCAGATAACACAGGTGCACCCAGTTTCATAAAGCAAATCCTACTTGGTCTCAACAAAATGATAAACAGAACCACCATAATAGCCAGGGACTTCAATACCCCTGGACTTCAATACTGAATACTGTAAAAACCCCTAGTCACATATACTTGAAAATGTGTAGAAAATGGACAAATTCTTAGAAACACACTGCCTGCCTAGGCTAAATCAGGAAGAAATAGAATCCCTGAACAGACCAATATCAAGTACCAAAAATGAAGCAGCAATAAAACACCTTCCTAAAAGGAAAAGTCCTGGACCAGAAGATTTCACACTCGAATTTGACCAGACCTACAAAGAAGAACTGATGCTTATCCTGCAGAAATTATTCCACAACATCCAGAACGAAGGAATCCTCCCTAACACATTTTATGAAGCCAACATCACCCTGATACCAAAACCAGGAAAGAATGCAACAAAAAAAGAAAACTACAGACCAATATCCCCTATGAATATAGATGTAAAAATTCTCAACAAAATCCTAGCAAACTGAATTCAGGTGCTTATGAAAAAAAATAATCCATCACAATCAAGTGGGCTTCATCCCAGAGACGCAGGGATGGTTCAATGTTTGCAAATCTGTAAATGTAATTCAAGACATAAATAGAAGTAAAAACAGAGATCACATGATTGTCTCAATAGATGCAGAAAAAGCATTCAACAAAATTCAGCACCCTTTTATGATAAGAACTCTTAATAAAATAGGCATAGATGGGACTTACCCAAAAACAATGGAAGCTGTATATGACAAATCCACAGCCAACATCATACTGAACAGGGAAAAATTGAAAGAATTCCCACTTAGAATTGGAACCACAGAGGGTTGCCCTCTATCACAACTTCTATTCAACATAGTGCTGGAAGTCCTAGCCAGAGAAATCAGACAAGAGAAAGAAATCAAGAGCATCCAAATGGGGGCAGAAGAGGTCAAACTATTGCTCTTTGCTGACAATATGATCTTATATCTAGAAAACCCCAAAGATTCTGCCATGAGTCTACTGGAATTGATAAACAAATTCAGCAAAGTCTCAGGTTACAAAATCAGTGTACACAAATCAATAGCATTCCTATATGCCAACAACAGTCAAACTGAGAACCAAATCAAAGACTTAATACCCTTCACAATAGCAACAAAGAAAATGAAATACCCAGGAATGTATTTAACTAAGGAGGTGAAAGACCTCTACAGGGAGAACTATAAACTACTGAGAAAGGAAATAGCAGAGGATGTAAACAGGTGGAAAATCATACCATGCTCATGGGTCAGCAGAATCAACACTGTTAAAATGTCTATACTCCCCAAAGTGATCTACAAATTCAGTGCAGTCCCTATTAAAATACCATCATCATTTTTTAGATCTATAAAAAATAATTCTACACTTCATATGGCACAAGAGAAGATCCCATATAGCAGAAGCAATCTTAAGCAAAAACAACAAATTGGAAGACATCAATTTATCAGACGTCAAGCTCTACTACAAGGCTATAGTAACTAAAACATCATGTTACTGGCACAAGAATAGAGATATAGATCAATGGAACAGAACTGAGAACCCAGATATAAAACCATCCTTATATAGCCATCTAAACTTTGACAATCAGACAAAAACATACACTAGGGAAAAGAATCCTATTCAATAAATGGTGCTGGGAAAATTGGACAGCCACATGTAGTAGACTGAAGCAGGATCTGCACCTCTCACTTTTCACAAACATCAACTCACAGTGGATAACAGACTTAAACCTAAGGCATGAAACTATAAGAATTCTAAAACAAAATGTTGGAAAAATTCTCATAGACATTGGCCTAGGCAAAGAATTTATGAAGAAGACCCAAAGACAATCACAGCAACAACAAAAATAAATAAATGGGACCTGATCAAATTAAAACACTCTCCACATCCAAGGAAACTGTCACAAAAGCAAAAAGACAACCTATAAAATGGGAAAAAACATTCACATGCTACCCATCCAATGAAGGGCTGAAAATTAGAATCTATGTAGAACTCAGGAGGAAGAAATCAACCCCATTAAAAAGTGGGCAAAGGACATGAAAAGAAACTTTTCAAAAGAAGGCAGACTACTGGCCAATAAACATATGAAAAAATGCTCCACATCTCTAATCATCAGGGAAATGCAAATCAAAACCACAGTGAGATATCTCTTAACTCCAGTGAGAATGGCTTTTATCAAAAAGTCCCCCCAAAATAAATGTTGGCATGGATGTAGAGAGATAGGAATACGCATACACTGCTGGTGGGACTGCAAACTAGTACTGCTGTGGAAAGTAATATGGAGAGACCTCGAAAAGCTAAAAGTAGAACTACCATTTGATCCAGCAATCCATTACTGGTCATCTACCCAAAGGAAAAAGAGACATTCTATAAAAAAGACATCTACACTTGAATGTTTATAGCAGCGCAATTCACAATTGCAAAGATGTGGAAACCACTCAAGTGCTCATCAATACATGAGTGGATTAATAAAATGTAGTATATGTATACCATGGAGTTCTACTCAGCCACAAAAAACAATGGCGATCTAGCACCTCTTGTATTATCCTAGATAAAGCTGGAACCCATTCTACTAAGTGACGTATCCCAAAAATGGAAAAATAAGAACCACGTGTACTCACCATCAAATTGGTATTAACTGATCAACACTTATGTGCACATATATAGTAGTAACATTCATCGGGTGGTAGCGGGGAGAGGGGATGGGTATATTCACACCCAATGGGTGCAGTTCACACCATCTGGGGGATGGATATGCTTGAAGCTCTGACTTGGCTGGGGCAAAGGCAATATGTGTAACCTAAACACTTTTACCCCCGTAATTTGCTAAAATGAAAAAACTAAATAAAATAAATAAATAAACAGAAAAAAAAAAACACCAAAAAACCAAAAAACCAGCCCTGGGATTTGTCAGTTGGAAATTGTTCCAATTGGCTTCAGTATCCTTGCTTCCTTTTTCTCTGGCACAATAAGATATTTCAGGCTTATTTTGTATTTTTCCTGCCCCCAGCCCTGGAAATAATTATTTATCCAAGAAGAGCCATTTCTCTAAGGAGCTGTGCTTCCTTTTAATAGAAACTGCTATTTAGAAGCTAAGATCTGGGTGCTAGGTGTGCTCATTGCTGTCTTACCCCTCTGAGTATTTCCCGGTTTAACCTCGGTTCATCTCACTTACTGTTGTTTTTGCCTCCGAGTCATGCTAGGGTGACCCCAATTCATGACTCCTGTTCTCCAACCAACTTTTTTTTATCCTTGAGGCTTCTCCTAATTCACACCTTAGGAGACTTGAGTGAATATGGGACAGAGCCAGGAATCATATCAGCTAGTATTTGCTGAGTCCTCACGAGGTGCCAACAGGGTGCTTTGTGTTTGTGCTCGTTTTCTGCCCCTGCTGTAACAAATTATCATAATCTTAGTGGCTTAAAACAACAGAAATGTATTATTTTGATATAAGCTATGAAGACATGTAGAGGTGTAATTGATACTTTAACTGAGTCATCACATCCAGTGTCTTCCCATAAGCAGGAACCAGTGGGATTCAGATCCTGGATATTGGCCGGTCCTGGTGTGCCTGGCCTGGTGCTGGACCCATGATCTGGACAGGTCTTGGAAGAAGGCAGGGTCCACAGAATATGAAGTAAAGAACAGGAACCATTCATCTTCTCCAAATTAATGGAGTTCTATTTATTCATTTAAGATGTTAAGGGATCATTTCATACAAAATATAAATATGGAGGTAAGAGGAAGTACTCAGTCTTCTCACATATTAAAATTTTAGCAAGAATGGATTCATTAGCCTCTTGCCCTTAGCTGTTAGCTGAGACTAGTTGCCTCAGCATGAGTTGCCAAATGGCTGCTTTCATGAGGTGCAATGTGATGTTCAGTGATCAGATGCTGCCAGGAGGGCAGGCCCGGGTGAGGATTCTTCAGCCACTCAGCAGACAACGTGAAACTCCAGGCTTCTTGAGCAAAGCACTTTGGAGCTTAAGAGCAGTGGCAGATGTCGTGGACAAAATTCCCTCACTGTGCCATTTTCCAAAGGACTAGACTTAGGTGTCATTTATGGAAGGCCAAATTGTACCTTTCATCCCACAAATAAAGAGATACTCAGCAATCACTGTCATTGAAGAAGACTAGGCAAATCAGCATGGAACAAGTGACCAGAGGAGATGAGAAAACACTGGAGTATATTCCAAGGCCTTAGTGAGACATCAAGAGCAGCAGTGATGTTCCCCCACAAGGTGTCCTCAGGCAAGGCTTCTACTGGTCCACCTGGGATGCTGTGATTCAACTGTGTTCATTGTCTCTTGTGCAGCTTGTCTATGTTGCTTGCAAAAACCAGGCTTGGATATCGTTCTTTTTATGATACTTTTAACCGTAAACACCTTCATGATCACCTTATGAAGTAACAATGAACATCTGTAACAAGCAAATAAACATCCACATGTAAATATACATATGAACAGGTAAAATATCTTTCTTTCTGTCCATCCTTCAAGTTGTGTATTTGTTGTTAAGTTGTTAACAAAGTTGTTCTTGACTTGCCCAACAGCTACTGCTCTTGGTCTGTTATTCTCATGGGGCATTAGTATTCTGACTTAGATTACAGTCTAAACTTGGATATTTGATTATAAATCCATTGAGCACAAGAAATATATGTATCTCAGCACACTCACCACCCTGTCTCCTCCAGATTAAGTGGTAGTGCTTTGCTCATAGTAAGAACTAGTAAATATCTATTTAAATAAATGTTTACTGAGTATGTATTCTGAATATCCACTTGTAGATTACTATCAGATTGACTGCACCTTATTCCTTTGAATGTTTATGTTGATTTTTGTTTTTCCCAATAATTGGTTTCATCTCTGGAAGTATAAACTCCTTTAACACTTGCTGTTATATATTGCATTCCAAAGACAAACAAATATTTTGTCAGATTTACCTGTGGTTTGTTCTTATTCTCATTACTGTTTTCATTAAATTATTAACAAGAATTGACTGTTTTAGTGAAAATGTCATGAGCTGATCTGTTTTGCTTGAGGACATTCAGCTAAACTGTTGGTTTTATCCTTATAGACTAATGGCACTTTGTTTAAGTCAAGTTGCTGTGACTTTAACTGAGTGAGTCTTTCTCATAAAACCAAGAAGCCTCATTCTGCTCATATAATAGAAAGAACGCAAAGAAAACAAGCCTTGGCTTCACAGACTTGCTGTTTGCTGGGGAAATTCAGTTTTCGTAAGAGAGAATTCCTTATGGCATGCCTTCTGAGCTGATTGAGCATGTGAAAGAGGTGGGTCCCGGAGCTACCAGCTGCAATGCATCCAGCCAGCGTCCTTCATGTTTCGTCCACAGTGTGTTTCCCCGAGTTCCTCTCCACTCCTTGGGCTTCCAGAGCCCAGCCTGAGTGGGGCAGAAACCCAAGAAATACGGAAACATTCTTTGTTAACTGAAAGAATTGCATAACTGCTGGGTCAGATGGGGCAAAAAGCTGGGTATACAGTTTGCTGAAATCCAGCAAATTACAACAAATTAGACATTGTGACACCAACATCCTATTGTTCCCCCCCCCCCCCCCGTCTCATCGACTGAGAAACCAGAGCCTTCTTTAAAACAGTGCCAGGGACGGTCTGGAGATTGCCCTTGAAACAATGGTGATGTTGATGAACCTTTTACTTCCGATGGCCACAGTTTTTATACCATCTCCCCTAAGCAAGTTTCCCTATTTGCAATGTCCGGTTCTCTCCCCACTGTGAAAACCAGCTTTTAGGAAAGATAGACTAATCAAGTTGTATATTATAGTGTAACAAATATTAGCAAACACATTGCCTTTCCTAGGGATACAAACATTATAGCATTATCTCTAATTTCTCTTCTATTGGCAGGATTTTCATTACCAGCAAGCAAAGGAGGAATATTATGAGAGGTCAAGAGATCTTCCTAGTAATCTTGATTGCTCTTCTGCAGTCTTCACACAACAGCCAAAGTGATTTTTTAAAATAACTTAAGGCAGACCATGCCTCTTCTCTAGGGACTTGTTTTCTCAATCAGAATAAAATGCAAAGTCCTGACAATGGCCTACAAGGCTCTGCTCGATCTCCTGGCTCTCTCCACCCAGGCACCCCGTCTCCCCAGTTGCTTCTGCTCTAGGCACATCAGCCTCCTTGAGTGCTTGAGTGTGCCAAGCACTATGTTCCTCAGGCCCTTTGCACATACAACAGCACTCTTCCCCTGCTTATTCCTTCACTTTCCCCAAGTCTCTGCTCGGATGTCCTGCTCTGGCCACTCCCTCCAAATGAGCACCCCCAGCCCCACTCCCCTCTGTCCCCTGAAGCAGCTCTAATCCTTTTTTCATACCACTTATCTCCATTTGACACAGCACATACTTATTTGTTTATTGTCTGTCTACTCCCACTCGATCTCTATGCACCTTATGTGTATTGACAACGCTGTGTAATCACACCTAGAACAGTGCCCGGGACTTAAATGATGCTCAATAAATAACCGGTTGTCTGACTAAATCCCTGAATCATGCCACATCAGCAGACATCTTCTTCACCACCTATGTGGTCATGCTCAGAAATAAAGATAAAATAGATTCAGTGTTTGTTATTGTGGCCATCAGACACCACATAATAATGAGAATAGTAATAACTGGTTCAGTTCATGAAATGCCCTGCACATACATTACTGTTTAATCCTCACCTTCTATAATGGCCATTTTATAGATGTAAAATAGACTGAGAGAGTTCATTAGCCTCCCCAGTCACAGCTCTGGACACAAATTATTGTTCTGCAAACTGATAGCTGTATACCCTGGAGCTAGTTACTTAAGTTCTCGGAGCCTCAGTTTTCCCATATGTAAAATGGACATGACTATTAAAGCCTATACAGAGTGTTGATGCAAAGTCTGGCATCAACAGACCCTGTCTGGCAGGGTCAGGATTTCTATTCCAGCGTGCGGGATAGAAACTGCTCTAGGTTTTACAAGCAGTGGGAGTTTAATGAAGGGAATTGGTTACACAGGTGAGGGAATGACTAAGAAGCCAAACAAGTGACATGGTGAGGCTGTCCAGGAATTAGTCACAAGAGAAAACTGCCATCACACTGGAGATGGCGGCACATAGAGGAGCAGGTCCTGCCAGGACCCAGAAGCCACCAGCAGGAGCTGGAGCCACAGCAGGGGCCATCCAGTGGGAGCCAGGAGCCATGGAGGGGACTCAGACTCTCACCCCAAGACACAGAAAGAGAAGCGGACACACACTGGTGTCTCCCCTCCTCCTCCGCCTGCGTCCAGTGCTCCCATTGGCCAAACCTGCCTGGCAGCTGGAGGGCAAAGGGGCCTGGGAAGCGTCTTCGCAGAGCTGGCAGCGGGTCTGGGGCGTCAGAGAGCAGCGCAGGCAGCAGGCACGGTAGCTAAGCCCCACAGTCGCTGTTATTCTCAAGTGGACAACAAGAACACAAATCCAAATCTCCTGACTCCTCTTCCTCCTGTTTCTAGGGAACTGAATCAACAATATGAACAAATCTACAGTGTCATGTTACGTTCTGTGACCAACTTTGTCTAAATCGTAGAACGTTCTCCGTTGGTTATTTTTTCTTAAAGACTAAAAATATTCTGTTTTGTCTCAAATGAGGCAACACACATGTGGTTAAGGGAATTTCCAGAAAACTAGCTTCATTGAGTAAATTTATATTGCAGTTAAAACCATACCAGGTTCTCACTTTTGGAGCAGACTGCTTACAAAGTAGCGCATTCGTCCATGTTTGCAGCTTCGGGAATCTTCGGGTTAGAGGTTCAGGGCTGCATGTCATTTAAAACAGTGCCTGGCAACTAATAGACGCGATGAAGAATGAACAAAACCTGGGGTCACCTTTGTGCCGCTTCACTCAATAGCGGGGTCTCACACCTATTGCTTCTACTTCCTGTTTCTGCCTGAATCTCTCCATTTCCTTCCCTACAGACAGAGCCAGTAAAGGACACTGTCATCCTCTCGTGCCCCTTCAGCAGCCCTCTGACTGGTTTCCCTGGCTCCCTTCTTGTCCCCTCCAAACCATTTCCACCCTGCAGAGTGAACTTTCTGAAATGCAATCTCTTCAGGCCACTCTATGGCTCCTGCCCCACGCAGGGACACACCCTAAACCCCTCTGCACAGCGGCACAGGTCCCTGTGCTTCTTACCTTGCCTGGGTCAACTGCCACAGTGTCTGGGTTCCTCGTCACTCCCCTCACACACCGCGCTTTCCTTATTTCCTCTCCTGGATGTTCCCTTGGCTGGGAGGCTCCTCCTCACCTTGCCCACTTTTAAAGTTATATCCCAAAGCCCTTTCTTTTTCTTTTTTTTTTTCTTTTTTGTTCCAAAGTATTATGGGGTACAAATAATTTTGGTTACATGAATCGCTTTTATAATGCTCGAGTCATGGTAATAAGAGTGCCAGTCACCCAGATATTGTTCATTGATTGTACCCATTAGGTAGGTTTTTGCTGGTCCCCTGCCCACCCCCGCCGCCCAACGGGATTTCCATTGAGTTTTACTTCCTTCTATGCACACGAGTGCTCATCCGTTAGAAAGTCACTTTCTCTGAGGAATCTTCTGTCACTTCTGCAGATGCAGTTAGCCACTTCCTCCTCTGGGTTTCCTCACTGTTCCTGGTGGAGTCCCAGCAAAAGCCTGCAATGCTGAAGGAACATTTAAAATGCATGCACATTTTCTTAAAGGAGCTCTGCAGTACTATTTCACAGAAACAAGACATTCTTAGGAAGAAATTCTCCTATCTCAGTGCTGTCAATGTGTCCTCTGAATTTTATCTCATGTTCTTTACTTCCCCTGTGTGTCATTGGCATCCTCCTGGGCCCGGGTCTCCTCACGTTCAGACTGTTGCGTGGTCAGCCATCTGAGCGGCCCACTCTTTAAAGCTAGGCAACGGGTGGTTAGCAACACGCAGTAGATTTATTGTTTTTCTGAATCACTCAAAGAGCCTGGCACAGTGTTGGTTTCATGTATATTTCACAAAATTAGGCCTTACTCCAGAAAAGGTGTTAAGCCATTTAGGAAGCATTGGAAGAAAAGTAAAATAAAATCAAGGTAGACAAGACAACCTGAAGAGTACTTAGCTTCAATTTGCCAAATACCCATTGAGCGCCTTCCATGTTCCCAGCACTGGGTAAGCCACTGGGTGTACAAAGTTAAACAAAACTCTCTCTCTGTCTTCGTACAGTGTCTCCATCCACCTCCCCTAGTTTGCTTGAGCCAAAATAAACATAGCCAGGAAGCTCTCTTCCTTTAGGAACCATCTAGAAATACGTATGTCATCTTCCAATGGTAGGGTGTGAATGAAAGGGCAGGTCTCTGCAGTAAGGACTGCAAAGATGATTTGCTTTTGAACATTTGCGTTTCTCTCCTCCTAGTTGCTATCATCCATGATTTCTGTGCCTTTTGGATTGTTTCTCTTTTGGTGGCAGTGTTTTGTTTCCGTAGTTGGTAACCTGGTATTTCTAAAAGTTATTCAGGTACTTATCCCAGATTGGTTCCCCACGCACCCCCGTCCCATACTAAGACTGTTTGTTAGAACAAGGTTTGCTTCCTTTACAAAGAGACTGTGTGCACACTGCCAGCTCTGTGCATGCATCATGCTGTCACTGTAATACTTCCAGGGCCTGTTTGGAAATAGATTGATTATTTTGAACATGAAAGGTACGTCTTGGGAAAAACAAATGAATCAAATGGAAAAATGAATTAACGTCATGAAATTTACCTTCCCATCTGGAGACATAATATATTCCTGTGTTCCTTAGAGACCATTCTCTTATAAGAATGCGCTCTTAAAGGAGGTCTGCAGGCAGGTGGAATCAGAGCTCAGCTTAAAACATGTTTATATATGAATGGAAAATACCCTCTGAGGGAAAAAGTTTAGAATTAGAAATTTTTGTTTCTTGTGAGGGGGGTTTGGAACAGAAAACCAGCTTGCCGCAGGCCTCTCATTCCAGAGCTGCTGGCATCTCTGTGACGGTCTTCATGGGGCTTGACATTTGCAGAGAGCTCGTGTCAGTCCCATTGACATTTACTGGACACTTACTTGGTGCAGAGCATTGTGACTTTCAATGGGGGCCATAAAGACATATAAGACAATGTCTTTAGTTCTGTTTAATAAGAGAAATAGATATCTAAATGAAAAACTAAGGAGAAAATGTTTTGTTTTGGCTTTTCTGGCAATTAATTAAGACTTGTATGGCCAAAGTTTGATTATTACTAAGTATAGCATACAAGGAGAGCAGACTGCAGCCACTTGACTTACAGGTGACGTACCCAACAGCTTAGAGAAAAGGGGATGTCCTGAGTTACTGACTTCTTCCTTTTGGAGCACCAGAGGGACCAGTGACTGGCAGATGTGCCTTCTCAGTCACTGGTACCTGTCCCCTCCTTGGTGCCATGTATGTTCTTCCAGGTTCTAGATAGGAGTGAGGCAGAATGAGAATAGTTCTGTTAGCAACAATATTCAACCCGACTGACCATACTGTGTGCTAATTATTGACCTTTCTAGACTACCTGGGAACTTAATCACCATCGAGAACATTGTGTTTTTAATGTAAAACTATTTCAAAGCCATCAACTGACAAAAAATTAAATTTTAAAAAGGCCAGAATTTCTCCTCCACTGGGCACTATCTCTGCAGACTTTTGCATGCAGTGGAATCTCAGGTCTGTGGAGTGAGTGGTTGAGAGAAAACGTTCCCCTAGGTCACACAGGGCTGAGTTAAGCTGCAGATAGATTTCTCTTGCCTATTTTGTGAGGAACATAATCTGAAGAAGCCATGCACACAGCTGAAGCCCAGATAGCCAAAGTTAGAAAAGAGTAACATCTTAATGGAATTAAAAATTTTCATCCTCTTCCTCCTAGTTCCAGGCTGGGAGGAGGGGGGTGAAGGTGGGCGCATCACTCTATATTCACACAGGCACCTGTGAGGCAAGCAAGGCCCTAAAGGGGCGGTGAGGCGTTCCAACATAGGCATATGGTCCAAGTGGATTTTGCCTTAAAAACAGTAGTTTTGTGGCCTCAAAAATGTCTTACAAATTAAAGCAAGTACATAAATTTAGAGCGTATGATAAGTTTTAGATCACTTGGGGAGATGGCACCAACTTACATAAGCGTGAAAGAATGCAATCAGTAATTGTAATATTTCTTCATATTTAGTGGTCTAGTTTCAAAGACCACATTATTAAAAACAAAACAAGAGTCTTTCTGAGAAGTTGTATTTCCTGCTTTTCTTTTCTTGCTCTGATGTATCTGACACAAAAGTTGTACAATTTGAGGAAAAACACGTCTATACAGGCATCGTGTTTCCACAAACATGTGCACGGTGGTCCCCTGTGGGCTGTCCCTCCCATGCAGATTTGGCCGTGGCTATTGATGGATGGGTGTTCCAAGTGGAGCCTGACTGTGGTCTCTTAAACCTGCTAACTCCTGGGGGTGAGAAGGGCTATTTAGCAAAATGAAATACTACTCTGTCACAACTTCCTCACTCACAACTCAATCATGGGAAATTCCTCCCCAGCGCTGTCACTGGAATCATTACATTCAGAATTAAACATGGTGCAACAGAGCAGTCGACAAGACCCCGCAGTACTGTTGACAGGTCAGGTCTCACATTCATAACCAGCTTTCCCATACAGGGAATATGGAAGGCCTGCCGTGCTGGGTTCTTGTCCTTCCTGTGGAATTCACGTAATCACTACCAGGTTCTGATCTGCTTCCATCGGGGTCCGGGGCCACATGGCCTTACCACACGAGCAGGGCCGCTCAGCCTTCTCCCTGCACGCTTCGTCTTCCCAACTCAAATCCGTGCTACCCGAGACCCTCGTGCAGGTTCCTCTCCACCAGGCCTCATGCTCCCCATTCAGTTATTACCTCCTGTGGTGCACACTCCTGGCTCACACACCTCTTACCCACCACAGCACCTCCTCTCACTGTCCTTGCCTCATCTTCCTTCACAGTTTCCCGCTTTATTCTTCTCTTGGCTTCTCCCATCTTCCCCCATCCCGTCCGGCCCCTCCACCTTCCTCCACGCGGGCAGCACCACGCACAGCGAGGAGAACCGGCTTCTCAGTGCGGAGTCCCAGCCCCGTCTCCACCTCCGCCTGGCTACACCCCCGCCAGATGCCCTCGCAGAGTCTTTGTAACGACCCAAGCAACAAACGTTCATTCCCATCACTTTGTTCTCATCTCTGTGTGACCTGCCTGGACAACTTTAAAAATAAATTTTATGATCTTAAAATTGCACATTTTAGCTATGGATTGCAAAATCAGTAAAAAGTTTACAACTAACTTTGTATGTTTTCAACGCCCCCTGAGACTGTGAGGAATCTAAGTAGGAGGCTTTAAGACACCTAAAGGTTGACCCAGTAGTAGTGCAGATCTTTGTGAATACTTTAGTAACGTATCTCCCTTTGGAAGGAAAAACCGTATGATGGTATTGTCTTCTTAGGCCCAAGTCTTAGACTCCGAGTGTCTATAACAAATCTCCCCTTAAGTAAATAAAATGTAAAACCTGTAAGGCAGGTTGGCAAACTCTTACCATAAGGGCCAGATAGTAAATATTTTGGGCATCACAGACCATGTGGTCTCTGTCACAGCTACTCAATTCTGCTGTTGTAGTGCTATAGTACACAAACAAATCAGCATAACTGTGTTCCAATAAAACTTTATTTATACAAACATGTGGCAAGCTATATTTGGTCCATGAGCTACAGTTTGTTGACCCCAGCTCTAAGGGATGAATGGAGATTGCGGTGACCACTAATGACTCAGAAAATCAGAAATTATGATTGGATGGCAGGTTTCATATTCTTCTGCAGTGGTTCTGGAATTATTAAGACTTTTTAGTTAAAAATGAATGACACTAGCTTTTCATTTTTTATTTTTGGCCTGTATAGTTCTCCTGATAAAAAAAATCAGTCAGCTCAAGATTTTATATAGAATGTGGGATAAACTGGCCTTTGAAAGTAGATTTGAGTTCTGTAGGTTTGTCGGCAATTGGTGAACCCAGCCCAGTCTGGCTTCCCACAGCTAGAGCAGAGACACGATCGCTTAGAGGAATCAGAACACCTCGGATAATGTGGAAATAACAACGGCCACTTGATGGGCTGCCTTCCCCATGACAAACCGTGACCACTGCCATCTCCATTTTATAGAGTCAGTGAGGTTTTAGTTGACGGGGGCTGAGAGCTTTGCCCACAATGACACAGTAAGTGTCAGAGCCAGCCGAACTGCTTTGCCCTTGGCCACAGCACCTTGCTCAACACAAGGGACCTGCTTCCCCTGGGACATGCACCTTTCTTCAGGTTCAGAATCAGAGAAGAAAAACATCTTTCCCCTTCTGCCTTTACTTTCCAGTGGCTGTTATGTTTAAAAAATAAGCAATGCCCTCTGAGCCAGCCCTTACTGTGTGCCAAGCATGAAGCTTCCATTATATTATAATATCTGTTTTCTTTTCATTTCCAGAACTTAAACTACAGAAAGTCAAGGAAATGGAAGCTAAGATAATTAAGCAATTTGCCCCAAGTTGCACCCTGTTGTTAATTGTGGAGTTAGAATTCAACATAGTACTCACAAACTCCAAAGCATTTTTAACTCAGACTATGGTAGAACTTAGTGGTTCAACTCCCAGACTCCAAGCCAGACTGTCTGGGTTCAAACCCAAACTCCACTACTTGCTACTTGCGTTACCCTGGGCAAATTGCCTACTGACTCCATGTCTTAGTTTTCTGGTTTGTCACATTAGGATAGTGATAATGGTTTCCTTCTTGTAGGTTTTTATAAGGAATAACAGGAACATAATAAACACCACAGGCATATGCCCTCTCTGTGGAATGTAAGCTGTTTGAGCACTGGAGTTATTGTCTGTTTTGTTCACTGTTACATCCCTGGCACTTAGAATGATGTCTAGCACATAGTAAGCAATAGTGTATGAATGAAAACTGTCCAAACTAGAGTCTTTAGATTAGGTTATGACTGGGTTCAAGTCGGCGTAAATAAACATAGCTCTCTTTTTTCTCTACTATTTTTGTATAACATGGATTTGAAAGGTAAAATTTAATGAATCTTTGAGTCATCATTTGAAGTGTAATATTGAGAACTAATGATTGTCTTCATTCTTTCAAAGTCCTCAACAAAAGTAGAAGTCAGTGCCAAGGTGAAGCCAGGGTTTGAGCACACAGCAGGTACAGAGTGCTTTCAGATCCACCCTCCTCGCTCTTTGCTAGTCCCAAAGGTGCATACTTATATCATTAGTTCTAAAAGTCCTTTCATCCCTTATTTTTTAATCTGTCATTATCACATAGATTTTTACCTTTGAAAGTTTATTTTTACTAAACTTGTGTCTTTTTTTAATACTATGCATTCTGAATCCAAATCAGAATTTAGTGGCAACAGCTGCTGGGAGCCACCATAATAACTGAATTATGGACCCCATTTACCTGGAAAGGTTGCCTTTGGTGCCTGCCCTTCAGCAGTGATAGGACTTCCAGAGAACAGCAAGGATTTGGGGGAAAAGGGGCAACCTCACCCAGGAGGCTGCACATGCTCAAAGAGGAAGCGTAAACAGGCCCTGGGGGACAGAGTAACCTCTGGAACAAACATGTTCCTGCAGGTGGATTTATGGAGGGCTCCCTGGAGGCTGAGCCCCATGTATTCCCAAGACCACTGCTTAGATGCCGTGGCACCTTGACAGCAAACCATTAAGTTCCTATTGGATTTATGATGAATATGTGATATTCATTCTGAGTGGTGATTAACCCATACCCTAACACACAGCAAAGCACTGGGCTTCTAATTTTTCTTCCTGGTTTGCACTGTGTAAATTATTATTTTCATTAAGATTAAGCATCCTCACAGAACTACTCAGCAGTAACTTATGTCACCACCTCCTTAGAATGCTCTATCTCTGACAACATGCCTACCAAAGCCACTTTTAAAGATCTTTGAAATTACTTCAGTAGCTGGGGAGGCTAAAATGTAGCATTGTTTGTTAGTTTGTTTTAATGTGAAATCCTCTACATTTGTGGTCCCCAACCCCCAGGCCATGGCCCGGCACTGGTCCATGGTCTCTTGGGAACTGGGCTGCGCAATACCGCCTCTCCCCTCTCCGACCCCATCTGTGGAAAAACTGTCTTCCATGAAACTGGTCCCTGGTGCCAAAAAGGTTGGGGACCACTGCTCTACATGGTTTATATAAAACAGTTGAAGTGCATACATTTTGCTCTTGAAGGTTCTTCTGCTTGCAATCAAAATAATTTGCAGACTTGTGTGATTTGTATCGTTTTTTAAGCCAAGAAGAACTAATCTATCACATTGTGGAAAAGTTTATAAGTGAATGATTTGCTGCAGTTTAAAATACCTATGAATTTTATTATCCTGCAAACTAAATCGTAAATGAAACTATGAATTTGATCATCCTGTGAGCTAAATTGTAAACTTTAACTCTGTAAGCTAGAGTTAAAGAATACTGTGAGGTTGACTCCCTCTCTCTGTAGTTTAGGATGCCAGTGGTAAATTTTAGTTTTGAGATTAGGATGATGAAATAAGAATTTGGTCCAAAATGGCAGCAATAAAGAAAAAATAAGGTTTACATTGAGATAGCTTATTCATAAAGTAGGATATGCCTAAAAATGTGGTAAAATGCTCTGATGTTTAATCTTCTATTACTATTAAAATAAGAGCTAAACATTTTCAAGTATTTGTTGTGCACAAGAAATTATGTGCAAAGCATCCTACATGTGTTATTTTATTTTGTCTTTCTATAAGATAGGAAGACAATAATAATAGGTATTATTATAATATTAGGTATTATAATAATAGGTATTATTATCCTCATTTACTGATGAACAAAAAGGAAAAGAAATAGGGATTTGTAAAGGTCAAGTCATTTGCCAGAGGTTGCCAGAATAAGAAGTAGCAGAGCCCAGATTGAAACCAGATCATTTGCCATGGAGCCTGAATTCTGAGCCATTACCCGTGACATAAGCCTAAATCACTAATGGGACTGGCAATAAGCACATATTTAGGTTGGATATGAGAGTGATTACGTATAGTCAGCCTTTTAGTATAATCACATTATAGGTAATATTGTAACAAATAAAGAAATTGTATTCAGAATAAATAAAACCCATTTGCCTTATGGCCCTAAAAACAGTGTTGTGTAACTAATGTTACTTCTACCTAATAAAATAATTCTAACTTTTTATAGGGCAGAATTTTAGGGTATAACCTTACAGTACCCTACAAACTTTGTCTTTGCATTCAAATTAGTGTTTTTAAATCTTTTTTGAACTCATTATCTAACCAAGCAACAAAAAATCTCAAGGCTGATTTTCTTTTTGTGGCCATGACAAATCTGAGCCTCAAAGAAGTTAAGAAAGTCCATTACTATCATACAGCTAGTTGATAACAGAAATAAAATCTAAACCTAAAGTTTATGATTTCAGGTCTAAAGGATTGTTCTCCGCCAACCCCCTTCAGCTACAAGATAAGAAAGTGAGAACAAAAATGGTTTATGAATCTACTCAACACTGTATTTCTTCCTTCTTCTCGTAGGTCGCTACCCTCAGGAGAACAAGGGAACCTACATCCCAGTTCCTGTAGTCCCAGAGCTACAAAGTGAAAAGTGGGGGGCCAAAGTCGTGATGAATGATGACAGGTCTGTCCGTCTGTCTGTCCAGTCTTCCCCCGAATGCATCGTGGGGAAATTCCGTATGTACGTGGCCGTCTGGACCCCCTACGGCATACTCCGAACCAGCCGAAACCCAGAGACAGACACATACATTCTCTTCAATCCCTGGTGTGAAGGTAAGGGGCAGGCACTCAGTTTTCTAGTTTAAAAATTTACATATTTCCAATGTATCTCTTTTTGGAGAGGTAGTAGGATTATTCTAGAAGACATGTCCTTTTCCTACACGCACTGTCCTTTATGATTAAAAGACAGAAAAAGATATAAAGTTTGCCCTCTGTGTATGTGAGGATAAAACCTGTGTATGTGAAGTAAATGCTGCTATACATTTATTCCAGGATTAATTGAAGATTACCTAAAGTTGCACAATGAGTTATTTGTGGAGCTATATGTTGATGGTATACCCTCTGTATGCGATTGCTTTGTAAAAGAACAGGGCTTATGAAACTTGACTATCAAAACGATTACAATCCAAACCAGGTGCTGTGGCTCACACCTGTAATCCCAGTGTTTTGGGAGGCTGGGGTGGGAGGCTGGCTTGAGCCCAAGAGTTCAAGATTACAGCGAACTATAATTAGAGCCACAGCACTGAGCCTGGGTAACAGAGCGAGAACCTGTCTGGAGGAAAAAAAAAAAAAAAAGAGGAATCCATAACTCTGACTTCAGAAAAATAGAATCAAGTCAACTCTGTTCATAGTGAAACTAACTTTTCCATCTCCTTAATTCAAGAACAGAAATCCTGAATATCTAAAGGACCTCACAAACTTGTTTATGTGCACAATGGGTGCAAATTTCAAACCATAACTCTGAAGTGCAAACATTTAACTGTATTTTAATACAATGTAACTTGATCTCCACTGCTATTTTCAGTCTTCCTTTCTGTCTGCTGAAGAAGTTTAATCTAGTTATATTCAAATAAACTCAGTCAAGTTCCATGATGTCTCCATCAATTCTGTTTAGCAACTCAGTCTCACATAGGATTTTCTCCCTATCCCCATCTCTGCCCTTCCATATCTCTCCCCTGCTCCCATACGTGGTGCGAGGCTGACCTTAAGTTATGGAGGCAGATGTAGATGTTGCGTAAGCATTGATGGGGGGGGTCCCCTTTTAGGTCTTAGGAAATGAGTCAACAAAACATATAAAAGCTGGGATAGGCCAGGAGACTTCTCACATCATCTTATCCCATATGAATTGCTCTCTAATATCTTCCGAAATGAGCCTATATTGTTGCTGATTTTGAATGACCCTTGTTTGTAAGAGTTGCATTTGGATCAAGGTTAATCTGAACCAGATATAGATAATAACTGGACAACAATGTTTTCTACTCATCTAGAACATAAGCCTGGTTCTTTGAATCATCTATTCCACAGGATTGGCAGATGTAATGGCAAGGTAATCCCATACTCCCCACCCACCCATCCTTATCATCTTGTACCCAGTGCTCCTTTCAATGAGATAGATATTCACAGTTGATGGTAACAGAAGATGTTGTCTGGGTCATGTGCAGTTCAAAGGTGGACTCTTGTTTAGAATGGTCTCATCAGCCAGATGAAAGGTATTTGGCAGCTGTTTGGTGGGGTGATATTTACAGAGATGAAAAGTCCTGAGGGGATCAGAGATCCAGAGATAAAGTAAGATTCTGAAAATGTGAAGTTGGAGGTAACCGTAGACATACAAGCAGAAATGAGAAATAGGTGTGGGAATCTGGAGGGAGAATGAGCAATGTATATGTGGGAATTATCTGCACCCAGGGCAAAAATATAGCTACAGAAGGAAATAGGCTGTCTATGCAACCCTCAGGAACACCAGCATCTAGGAGTCTAGTGGAGAAGGAATCAGCAAAGGAGACTGAGAGGGAGAAGTATGTAGGAGGTGGATGGATAAGATGGATAAGAAAATTGTACTTTAAAAATCCATACTTACAAAATAAATAAATCACGAGTCTATTGTCAACTTTCTTTTCATTACAAAAAAAATCACAGGCTTCATATAGCTATCTAGCATCCTAGGACATTTCAAGAATGCTACAATTTACTCAGACTTTAGTTTGTTCACAACTTTTCTGGGCTACATCATCTGTGTGAAATGGAATCCATGTCCACTTGTGTTTCAACGTATGTGGCCACTCTTCTTGAGGTGAAAAGCGTTGGTCATGCTGCCTGACATACTGACTTTACAGGAGAACCATTCAGGAAGTAGAGAGGCTAATGACCTTCTTCTAATTGCTGCCTTGGTCTTCAGTTGCGTCCACGTTGAGCAGTGTCCAGGCACCTCTATTGCTCAGGTCTATAGGTAACACTGCCCCTTCCCTGGATGGGACCTGGACAGGCATTTTGGTGCATAGAAAGTACTGCTGGAAGGTGAACTAAAACCAGATAGAACAGTTTGGAAGCTGTGGTCTGGGACAAAGATGATGGTAGACTGCACTATGGTGGCAGCAGTGGAGAGGAGGAGAAGGGGATGGATTGGAGATCTATTTTGGATTCACAACAGAAATTGCACAGGGACTGAAGATGAGACGTAAAAAGAGAGGGAAGTCGAGAATAACTAAGCTGGTTTGATCAACTGGGTTGATGGTGGTGCCATTTTCAGAGCTGGAAGGACTGACAGAAGTGGAGGGGGAGCTCTTGGGGTGAAACTATGAGTTACATGTTTATTTGCTGATGTCTGTGAGACAGCCAGGTGAAAACGTCAAGTAAACACTTGAATAAGTGAATCTAGAACTCAAAAGAGATGGCTGAGCTAGATGTGCAAATATGAGCACCATCGGGAATGAACCCAAATGGACTCAGGACCATCAATAATTAGAGTGGAGACAGAAGAGAAGTCAGCAAAGGAGACTACGCAGGAGCAGTCAGTGGGGACAAGGAAATCAAAAGAGCAGAGAGCCAGGGATATCCATTGATGCAGGAAGACAGCAGTTAACTCTGCTGAATGCTGCTGGCTTCTTGACTAAGATCAGGAAGGACAGTGGTCACACACCGTGGCAATACGGAAGCCATTGCTGATCTTGAAAAGGACCATTTCACTAGTGCAGTGGGGACAGAGCCAGGGAGGTGAGCATGGACTGCAGTGTAAATGGGAGGTGAGAAAGAAGAGGGGCAGATTATGTCATCTCTCAGGAAGACTTTCTGCAGAACCTAGATGTTGATGTGAAGGTCAAGGGAGAATTTTTTAAAGACAAGAGAGTGAGTGTGATTTTATGGTAACGGAGATGAGGCAGGACAGAGCATGCACAGCCCAGAGAGCGGGCAGTGCTGCACAGCCGTGGCCGCACACTGCAGTCACCAGGGAGCTTTGAAACTGCTGGTGCCTCAGTCCTCCCATGCAGACATCCTGCTGCAACTGCTTGGAGCGCAGCCCGGGCTTTGGGGTTTTGTAAAAGCTCTGCAGGTGATTCTTGAAGCCAAGGTTGAGAAGCACTGGCTTCAGGAGTGACATGCTGGAGTGGCCAGGATCCAGGGAATAGGTGAAGGGCTGGTTACAGGTGAGGCTGTCCCCCTCCACAAGACAGGTGCACGGTGGGAGAAGATGGGTGCAGATTTCCTAATGTCAGTGGAAGGGGGATGAGGTTGTTTTCATTTTGTTATTCTTTTTGTCTCAGTGGAGGGTTAAGCAAAGTCATGGGTTGAGAACAAGTAGCAAGGAGGGGGTATAGGGAAGATGTGAGGCAAGCTCATCATCTGGGGAGCGGAGAGGGAGCTTATGACAGAAATGTGCCAGTGGGTCCTCCCTGCTCTCCAAAACACAGGAGAACTGCCACAGTCCTCTTAATTCCTTGGCCCATGGAAGTCGAAACATTTCTGTAAAATTCCTTGGGGATTTCTGTTCTTGTGGCTGTTTCTGCCTCTGAGAATCCTGTTCCCTCCCACCCCAGTGCTGACGCCTATGATGCCACAGGTGAGAAACTTGACCCCCCTTCAATTTCAACATCAGCAACAACAAAAACAGCCACACAACACAACACGTCTGTGATGTCTAGACCTTAATTGCAATTTGGTATGGAGGGCAAGAGGAGGAAAGATTTACTGAGTGGTTCTCAACCTTAGAGCACATCAGAATCACCTGCAGGGCTCGTTAAAACACACGTGTCTATGCAGCCTGAGAATCTGTATTTCTAACCAGTTCCCAGGGGATCTGATGCTGTTGGTCAGGGACCACACTTAGAGAACCACTGCTTCACAAAACAATAATTACAAAGCTGGGCGTGACAGTGCCCACGCCTGTAGTCCCAAATACTTGGGAGGCTGAGGTGGGAGGATTTTGCTTAAGTCCAGGAGTTGGAATCTAGCCTGGGCAATGTAGTGAGACCCCATCTCTGGAAAAAAAAAAAAAGAAACAATAATCACAAAACACAGAAGAGTCTTAAATTTCACTGCCTCTTCCCTGAGCCTAATTTGTCTCTTCCCCCTACCACCTCTTCTCTCTCCCTATTACTCTTCCTTGTTCTCCAAACTTCTCTCCCAGGAGCAAGTTCTTTTTCTTCTCTCATGCAGAAGGGTCCAGCAAGCCCTTTTGTTTTGTTGCTTGGGCTCCCCCACCAACCATGCTTTTGGGTACTACACGTTTTATTTTGTTTTATAAAATGGGAGAAAGGTCATCTCCTCACTTTGCTCATTGTGTGGTTTTCCCAACCTAGTACCCAAAGCAACCCCAAATGGGGATCAGTATGATGAACCTCCCCACACACAAGCAGATATACCACAGCCCAACAGCCACCCCTTCTTTGTGCTTGCCGATGCTACCGTATACCACAGGACTCCAGAGCCTGAAAAGTAGGTCAAAGCAGAGAGGTGGGACCAGTGCCCAGTGGAATAGATAACAGAAGAGAAGGACAACCATTCCCAGAACCTGTCAAAAGAGAGCCTGGTGAGCGAGATGCAGGGAACACAATACACCCGATGGGGAGCTGAGGCCCAAGGTGGCAAAGGATGCTGGGTTGACAATTACACCGGCACGTGCAGCCTTATCGATAGAGGAATGTTCAGCTGTGCTCCCGAGGGCCCTGCAGCCTGCTTTGCATTCATAGGCAATTTGTCCTCCTAATCATTAAATCGCTAATGGAGATCAATGCAACACCGCACCGGTGAGGGCAGGGGCGGATGCAGGGAGCACTGTTGCTTTGTTTTAATTTACCAGTGCTAACCGGCCTGCAGGTCCCTTCTGTGGGGGGCACTTCTCACAGGGAGTGGGAGAGAACTGGACCCACAGAGGCAGCAGGAGCGAGTTGGGCATTTACTGTGAATTCTTCTCATTTTTCTGACCACTCAGGAACTCTCAATTACGGAATGTATTTCACTATTTAAATTTAGAATGTTCCAGCATTAGCGCCAGAGAGTGGGTTCTGAGAGACTGAGCTTTCTGATACCTGAGCCAAGCTCTCTGGGGTGGTATTTGGCTGCACGTTTGGTTGGGTGCTGTGAGTCTCATGGGGCTTCCTCCTCCTGACTGCTGGCTCCCCCCACCCCCCTCTCACTGACTTCTCTTACCTGGCCCATCCTCACATCCCTGGCATCTGGCACGGTGCCTGGCACATCCTTGATGTTTAATAAATGCTGTGCTGATTTAATAATTCCAAGTAATACTTTTTAGGTTCCTTGCACACTGTCATCACAGATAAGTTTTAAACGTAACCTCCGACCTTACCATCCTGAAAAAGTAAAGGGCATCTATGGTGTGTTGGGGGCAGGGTGTGTGCAGTGATGTGTGTGTAGCCTTCTCTTTCTCGTAGCATCTGACACCAGATTAGCATCTGACATTTCTAACATTTTTATTCAATGTAATTTTTGAATTTTTCCTTAAAGAAATCAATTTCATTTAATAAATCAATGTTTCCAATACCTTGAATGCTTTTAATAGGCAGTAAGTACATATGACCAGCTTGCATTTTATTACTCAGTTCATCCTTAGACTATCTGCTTTGTAGTTATAAGTGGTCTTTGAGCCCCTTCAGTACAGAATGGAGTTATTCCCCAGGACTGGTGTCCTCGGAGTAACAATGACCAATAGCCTTTCTCCTGGAGACCCCTGAGCCCAGATCAGAATTTACACCCTCAGGCTGGAGTCATTCACCCATCAGTCCATGGATATTGATAACATGTCTGCCCTCATGACCATGGCAACGCAATTACCCGTGCATGTACGACAGTATTATTTGTTCCTTCATAAAAATTGAGTCAATACTGAATTAGGTAATGAGAACAGGGCAGTTAAAAAGACAGACACAGTCTTTGCCCTCATAGAGCTTCTAGCAAGGATTTTACAAATGAGCTACTAATTAAAAACCAATTATAATCGTAAAAACTACTAAAATAAGTCAGGGCACAAGGAGAACGTAAAACAAGAGCCTCTGACCTAATGGGAGAGTGAGGAGAAACCAGTCAGTGACTTAGCTTTGTACCTTCTCTAACCCCAGAATAGTGCTGCATAGAATAGCAATCAAATAGTTGGTTAACTGAATTTTTACAAAGTTTTAATACAACTTATGTGAAAATTTTAGGCCTTATTTACTCAAGCCTTCTGTTTAGTAAAATAGTATATGTCACTCTGCCTAGCGTCTGAATCACTCAGAGGCTCGTTCATCCTTTCTATGCCAAGTGCGTATCACCAGGTGTGTGGCACTGCAGTCGCAGGGTCCCAGACAGCTCAAAGAAAACCTTCTTTGCAGTGGCGTACAGGTAACCCTAGGAGCAAGGTCAAAGCTGTTTATGAGATGTTTCTAGAAGGAGCGTGGTCAGAAGGGTTGCAGAATCCTCATCTTGGGCCTTGCATGTGCCTGGCACAGAGTTGATATTCCATAAACGTTTGCTAAACTCAGCTGATAACCACCACCCTGAGAGGCTGGGAGACGATTACTGGACTCATATCTCAAGAGAGAAAACAGGCTGCCTGATGTGACATAAATTTCTCAAGGTCACACAGGAAGTTAGGAAACACACTGGGATGACAGCTTGGGTGTCCTGACTCAGGCAAGGTAAGCTCTTGTACTTTTAAAACAAAAGCCACTGGCACCTGGCCTTGTGCAGCAAGAGAAACAAGAGTACATGGCCAGTGGGAAGATTTTGTGATGATCTAACAAATGTTGGAGAGTCCTGCCATTGTGAATAAGTAAGAAAGTAAATAAGTAAGTAAGTAAATAAATAAATAAATCCAGGTTGATATTTATAAGATCAAATGAAAGTTGTCTCTGAGGGAAAAAAAAATTAAAGTATGCCAGCAGGGGCAGAGGCTCCCTTAGAGGATGTGTGGTAAGCAAAGAAGCTCTCACATTTTCTTTGTAGAATTGCTTCATGAATAATAGGCTATCTTCTGAAGATATCTAAGTACACTAAAAACTCCTTAACCAGCAAAACTAACAAATTAGCACAAATCGAATAACCTTCCCAGGCTTGCGTGAGCTGTAGCACAGGGCAATGCGCTTGCAAGGGATGTCGGGGCGGCCAAACTGTGGAGGGGCCACTCGTCTGTGTTTCGTGGATTTCTTCCAGTCCAGAGTTGGCCGGTAGGAAGCAAGGCCTCTGGAGTGTCTACATTAAGCCACCTTAGGAAGGCAGTGGCTTTGGAACCTTCCAAAATAACAGGCTCAGACCCTAGAAATGCCATTGCTTAATGGGCTCACAGCTGCCGCGGACGGGAGTTGCTCCGGATGTGCCCGCAGCACACGCAGCCCGCTGGAGGTGGCCAGCCTTCAGGTTTACTTTGAGTTGGAAAGACATAGCATGGTGACACCGATGCGGAGCCGCGCTTGCTCTGCAGACCAAGCCACGCCCTCAGGAGAGATTACAACGTGCTCCAGGGCCAGCCTTCCCCTTTCGGTGGAGCTCGGCTTTGTATAAAGGGGCAGCAAGTGGAGGTGATTCCTAACACCCGTGCCCTAAATTCCTCCCTTGCCTAAGAAGGTGATATATTTTGTCTTTTTGAAGGGGCCAAATCATTATTCCTTCTAAAGGATGAGAAATAAAACCAAACTCGGATTGAAACTGTTAGTTTCTTGGAAATGCCTTGTCTGATAGCCTTCCTGGCAGCGCAGTTTTGTTTGGTCCCTGGGCGCCCCTTGCTAGCCTGCAGCCTGAAGAGGTAGGAGGTGGGACTCCTTCTAGCCTTGAATAGCATGCAAATAAGCAAAAGGAATTTATCAGCTCATGCAGTGATGAATGGTCCCCCTTCTCCCGAAGAGGTTATACAGACACTAAAAATCAATAACCTCGGCATTCATTTTTACATATTTATTATAAATTCTTACTTTTTCTGGGTGAGGAGGATGGTGGGAATTTCCAAGGGTGCCTGAAATCAGCCTTAAAGTTTCTCAGCCCATGATCTTTTTTTTACTATCCCACCATTCCTACCAGAGGAACAGTAAAATAAATGAGATCATCATTCTTGACTGCTTGCCTCTTGTAAGTCATTAGTCAGCCTGGAAGGGTGGTGGCTATTGACCAGGCATGTCCGAGGAGGTCTGTCCTGGTGGCAGAGCTGCTCTGGGGCAGTCAATGGAGATACTGTGGCACATTCACCAGCGACGCCAGGTGTAATGTGTTTTCTTCCGGAGTTTTATTGTAGTCGTGGTTGTTTGCCAGAGGTTACTTAGGATTGAAAAGTTGTCAACAGGTCCACGGCGCTACCAATAACTCTATGAGCCACCTAGATCTCCTCCTCTCAGTCCACACATGGTTCAGAAGTGTAGCTTCCAACTCACACAAGCACACACACCCTCTACCTTCTAACAGTCCCAACTGGTGGGTTTCAAGAACAGTGAGTTACTGGTTAGTTTGTCTTTTCCTATTAGTAGAGTTCTGCATTTTACTAAGTGGAGGACAAGCCTCCCCCTAGAACTAGTAAAACCCTGCTACTCCTCTGAAACCAACCCAAAATTAAAAACAAACAAAAGTCATCACCAAAACCCAACAACAAAAATTCCAGAAGCAAATGATTAAATTTTCCTATTTCTGTTGGCCTTTCAAACATAGGGAGTTTTTTGGAGTTTCCATAGTGATATAATTTTTTTTTTTAACTTAGCTTTGGACAACTATATTTTAAAGTGACAGATCTGAATAAAAATAGGAGAAATAAAGCACTGCTTTCCACCTTCAATCTTCTTTTAAAATCATAAATAAATTTAAAATTAAAATCATGGCTTTCCATTTGACTCCCTCGCCTTATTGTGGATTCATGGTGTTGCCGCCCATTTTGAGGTGAGATTTAATTCAGCCCCTGGAAGGAAGAGGGTGGCCCAGTCTTGAGCTGTAGAACTCCTCTCTATTCATAGTTTGCCACCTAAATTTATAACTTTCCATCAATACTAACCCAAAACCCAAAGGTAAATCCTTCATTCTCCTGGACTTCTCTCTCACTCTCTCAGCTGCGGACGTTGTCTCTGTCTCTAATTCTTTCAGTGGACATTTACTGATTTCCTGCCGTGCCCTCAGGCTTGTGCTGGGTGCTGGGGACCTGATCCCTCGGACTCCAGGTCTCAGCCTACTTAGGAGGCAGCTTAGTATTCAGATCCTGGCTTCACATCTCTCGAGTACCTCGGCCTAGGGGAAGATTTACTTCCCTCTGCCTCAATTTCCTTGTCTATGAAATGGGAATACTTTTCTCATAGGGACGTTATGAGTGTTAATGAGTTAATTTTTCTTTATCCAGCACTTAGGAAGTTCCTAGCACATAGTAAATACTAAACACATTCTTGTTCAATAAATAGTTAAATGGTGATGTCCGTACTGAGGCATGAAAATTACCTCCCGTCCATAGGGCATTGAGGGAACAAGGTTTGATCTAGCCTGTTCTGGAAAGAACAGGGCATGAGAGACTTGAAGAGGAAAAGTTATGTTTATCTGATGATATTTAATAAGAACATTGATAATAACAAAGAGCACAACCCTTTTACTCTTAAAAAATTCATACATTAAAGTTGTTAACCTCTTATTAAATAGGTAGTTTCACTTAAATGCAAACACATTTTAAAAAATAACTTTCTGAGGATGAAAGTCTTATTATAGAAATAAAAAGATAATAAAAGCATAAAAAGAACTCAGAGATCTACAAATCAGAGACATTAAATGTCAACATTTTAGTGTATTGCCATCTAATGTATTTTTAGTGATTTTCATTTTTAATTGACAGTTAATTGAATATATTGTTCTTTTCAAATATACACACATAGATGATAAAAAGTAAACTCTCCTTTTCACCAACCTTCCAATGCTAGGGAATTCCCAGGGGGAAACAACTGTATCTACCATTGCAGATACTTTGCTATCATTTTATATATTACTATCCATATACATACCATAGATTTGGATTTTTTAACCACAAATGATGAGACTGTGTTACACGTGTGCTCTATGTCTTACTTTCTCACACAATGTATTTTGGAGAGCTTTCTGTATCAGTACATGCATATTCTTCTTAATGGCTGCTTGGTATGATTGTACCATAATTGATTTGGTCTTTTATTTGCAACTATTTGAAGTGTTTCCCATTTTCACTGTAGCACAGTAAGCTGTACTGAAGTTTGCACATACATTTGGTACAAATGCATTTCTGTAGAATAACACCTAGAAATGGCATTGTGTGGTCAAAGTTAATTCTCATTGTAGATTTGCATAGATGCTGCCAAATTACCCTTTTAAGAGGTTTCACTATTTTATACTATAGCCACAGTACACAAGAACATCCCATTTCTTCACACCCTCATTGGTTCTAGGTATTACCATTTATTTTAATATTTGCTAATATATAATAGTAGGAAAATTATGGTGTTGTTTTGGTGTTTCATGGTAATTTACTTTGTGTGTCTCTAATTATTAGTGAAGTTGAGCCTCTTTACATGTATTTATTGAATGTTTTCTTTCTCTACCCATTCATATCTGGAACATGCTAGGTAGGTTAAGGATTGGCAGGAAAAGACACACATGCACCTCTTAAATCTATGGATGAGTTTGTATATGATAAGAGAAAAAGATCTTACTGACATTTGTCTTCTTACATGGTTAGCCTGTTATCAAAACACCAATGAGTTGATTGGATCTATCATTATTCATTGATGTTAAGTCCCGTCTGTATCATATACTAAGATTTAATATACATCTAGTTCATCCATAGATTTGTCTATTGCTGTGCCCATGTCAGTTTTAGTTATAGCTTCATTTCCATTAGCTGTAATCACAGTGATGCTACATAAAAAAGAACGAGAAAATCTTGGCGGCATACAACAATAAGCACTTATTCTCGTAGATCTGGGGCTTGGCTGTGGTTGGGTTCATCTAGACTGGGGTTGACTGGTCAGCTCTGCTTCACATGGGAACAGCTAGAGAGGCTCTGCCTCTGCCCACATGTGATGGAGGACTGCCCCCACCCAGTCCACCCCACCGTGAGATGAGGGTTTCCTGTGCTCCTCAGGCTCCTTTGACCAGTGGGCTTGCTGGGGCATATTTTTCTCATTTATGAGAGTGGAGTTGTAAGAGCACGTGCTCGGCTGTGCAAGCACATTTCAAACCTGCTTGCGTGGCTCCTGCTAACAGCCCATTACCCAAAGGAAGCCCAAGATCAAGAGGGGATATTCCGTGTTTAGAGGGAAGAACTGCTGGTCACTTGGAAAAGGGTGTAGAGACAGGAAAGTACAAATTAGGGTCAGAAGTTCAGTTTACCATTGGGCAAGCCCCTCGATCTTCCTTCTTTTTCAACATTTTAGTTTTTTGCTATTTTTTTTTCACGTTGTTTCTTCCAGATAAACTTTTAAATCAGCATGCCGAATTCTAAAATATCTGAGTGTAATTTTGGTTGGGTTCATATTGACATATAGACTAATTTGGGCAGAATTTATATCTTTACATATTGCATTTTCACAGCCAATTAAAAACATTTTGTATGTTTTTACTTATTTGAGTTTTCTTTTATGCTGTTTGACAAATTTTATTTTTATTATAAAAATTTTAAGACAAACTCAGAAGTAGAAAGAAGAGTACGACTGCCTGTTTATACATCTCCCAACTCAGCAGTCATCACAGCTGCTTCATCTATCCTTTTTCCCCTTATTTTTTGCCTTAGTATTTTCAAGTAAATCCCAGTCGTCGTGTCGTTTTACCCCTACATGTTTTAGCATGCATCTTTTTAAAAATAGACATATATACAGCATACATATATATGTATGTGTTTATGTGTATGTGAATAATTATTACAGCTAATAACATTCAACAAGAGTTCCTTAGTGTTACCTAATGATCCATCTTCAATCAAACTTCCCCAATGTCTAAAAAATATTTTTATAATTTGTTTGAATTAAGCTCTATAAATTGAATTTGGTTGTCTTAAGTCTTTTTCTCCAGAGCAAACCTCTTTATCTGTTTTTATCATGCCACAAACTTGTTGCTGGAACTGAATCATTTGTCATGTAGAACTTTCCATGTTTGAATTTTGCTGATTCCATACCCCGGTGTCATGAAATATGTTTCCCTGACAGCTGTGGTGTTTTCTGTTAAGCTATAGTTAATCTAGAGACTCAATCGTATTCAGCTTCAAGTGTTTTCTTTCTGATGGGGATTAGGGGGCCGGTAAAAATACTTCATAAGTCATGCTACGTGCTTCCCAGAACATTCATCCTTTCGAGAGTCACATGTTTAGATTTATCAGTAAGATCAGGTTTTATTAGTCTCCTCCATCCCTTACCAAGTTCCGCTCTTAACCAATTATTTCAGCCTCGATCCATTGTTTCATTGGGGATTGCAAAATGTTGATATTCAAATTCTATCCTTCCTTCTGCATTTATTAGCATCAATTATTTTGTAACCTTGAGGTAAAAACCACATAAGAAAGTGGATACCTGTTCCGAACACACAAATTTACCTGGATGTGACTTAACACTTGTTGGGTCCAGCCTGTGTTCAAGATGCTTTGCTGTTCTCATACCAGGCCTGGGAATAAGTGCCAGGCAGATTGCTAAGTGGGTAGATGTGGAGCGTGGCCTTCCTGAGATTACAGTCACTGGGAAGGAAAGTCCTTCAGTGGAAGAAACTGATCAGGGAGGCTGGGTGAGCACATGCACCTACCAACACCTCCACGTGTATTTTTCATTGAAAGGAGACAACTTACAGCTTCCCTTCTCCTGCCAGCCATGGGCCACAAACCAAACGTGATCAATGATGTTGCTGTGTTCATATGTGTCCCAGATTTGTTTTAAAAATCATTTTCAATTCAGCTAGTTTTCTCTTAACATTAAAAGATTGGAAATTGTTTTTTGGTCTGTGTTAGAGATTTGCATCTACATCATAGAACTCTGATTCTCAAACTACTGATTCCCTGGAACCATAAAATGTTTAATGAGACATATCAATTTAATTGTGCTGCTTGGAACTTAAAGAGCCAGAGTTTGTCGGCTTTTTGCTGACAAATGTCATCTTTTACAGACTGGTCTTCGGTGGTGATCATGTTCACTGTTGCTAAAAATGTTGGGAAACGGGGTATGCTTAGCTAAACAAGGACATTTTTTCAATTAGTTGATTGATTCGCAGTTTAAGAACAAAATAAACTTGCAAGTATTTGGAAAGAGTCTGGTTTGGTAATGGTCATTATATTTAAACCCTGATGCAGAGGATGCTGTGTATCTGGACAACGAAAAAGAAAGAGAAGAGTACGTCCTGAATGACATCGGGGTAATTTTTTATGGAGATGTCAATGAGATCAAGAGTAGAAGCTGGAGCTATGGTCAGGTGAGCCATTTAAAATCTGTCATTGTCAAGGATATTTTTACTTAATATTTTCTGTCACGTGTATCCCTGCAGGGTGCTATAGATCAATATTAGACAAGCACAATTTCCTGCTTTTCAGGATCTGAGACTCCAAGGCAGAGAGGATAGCAGTAGAGACTTATAAAGACAACTGAATAATTTATCAGCTGAAACCACATATCTGTGGTTATTACAATGTTACAGAGCAGAGAGATTCCATGGATAATGTGGCATTCTACTGAGAAATGCTTTTGCATCTTAGTGCAGTGAAATCTCATTAGCTCCACCTGGAATGGACCGAAGTTTTCCTTTTCTTATATAGAACAGTATTTTAATAATGATACAAAGAATACTGCAAGGTGAATGCCCAACTCAAAGAAATAACTTCTTTAAAAGTATTAGTCTAGGATACTGCTAATTAGAAAAGAGTGTTACCATTTTGTCAAAGAAGGGCCCACTGGGCTTTGTAAAAACATTTTATCAGCTGCAACTCAAATTACTGTGTAGATATAAAGCAGCCAATGATATTTTGAAAAGATATTCAATAATTCGAATGATTTCAGTTTGATATCTTTAACAATGGAGCAAATGAATGATATTTTACCATTTTTCCATAAATGAATACATATCCTGTGATTCAGATGTGATTTAATTAGCAACATGAGAGGAGGGAAATGTGCCATCTCTCAGGGAGCTTTGGCTGGTGCGACTGGACTTGTGCATCATTGCTCTGGGTGTCCCGGGGAGCAATTTCACGGAATCTGACTGCACCAGGTCACATGGTACTTTCTTGGCTCCAACTCCCTTGCTTTGACTTCCATATGGGATCTCCCTGTGTCCCTCACCACTGCTCCAGCCTGACCATTGGTGCCTGTGCCATCCTGCCTACCTGGCTCTGTGACCAGCATCTTCACCCTGACTCCTGAGGATTACACGCCCAGTGCTCAGGCTTGCCTGACTGCATTTCTGATGTCCTGCCATGCTATGATCTACATTTACTTCCCCTGTCTTTGGATTCCTGCCTGGCTCCCTGGTTACAAGCCCTCCACTTCCTCAGTGACGTGCAAACTTTGACTACCGTCCCCAATTCTTAGCCTTTAGCCTAGTGATTCTATTTATGGCCCCAATGTGACAATCTGTAGAAAGCTAATAAAGGAAAAAGGCATCAATCACTACGTGTAGCAAGGAGAACTGGGAAAGTGTCCTGCACAGCTAGGGCACTCCCGGGCCAGCATGCCTTTGGGTGGGCACCCTCGAGCAGAGACGCTGTCTGCATCTACTGTCATTCACAGAGGCCTTTGATTTGGGTCTTTCAGCCAAAATAACCAACCAAGCTGGTTGTTTGCAGTGATGCAAGGAAACAATGAGTTCTATGACTACCTCATTAACTCTCCAGCTAGTTGCTATTATATCCCACAAACACAGCTGAGAAATGCTGCTTAATAAGAACCAGAGTAAGTTATTTATATACCTGAAGAACTAGGACAATTACCCATTGCTGCATCCATCCCATCAGTGTGGGCTACACCCAGAGCTGGTATGCTAACTGCATTTAATAAAGAACTACATGGTAATTAGCCATGAAGCTTGTGGTTTCTGTCACAAACATGTGGGTAGATAGTAGGCAAGGTTTCTGTATTCAAGGAAATCTCCTGTTGCAGTGAGCTACAGTGTAGGTACAATCTCCGCATCTTGCCATTTTATTACTGTTGGTTTGCATTCCTTTATAAGAAAATTCTGGTACTGCTTTTGGCTAGCATTTCTTTCTAAGGAAATTGAACTTGTACCAGGTTCTTTCCTGGATAGTGTAATTAACCTTCTCCAGGACTTCCTGCCTTCTCCTTGACCCTGGAGCCACCTTGTCTCAGAAGAGGGAAACTTTAGAGGCACAGTTACTACATGAGATACTCTACTATTCTGGGTCCAGCTAACTAGGCCTGAAGGACCTTTCTGTGGTGCATCTGAAAGCCATTTATTTTTGAGATGCACAGGGACTTGTGTTACTTGTGGAGTCTTCAGACTCCGGCCTGACTTTGGTAAATCGTCCGTTCCTCCACCTTGGGCACTGGAGCCAGTATGTTGGGGAGATCTTCTAAATTAACTTGTACTACCTTCTGAAGAGCTTCAAGTCATTTCATGATCCTTGAGCACATCAGCTTTCTAGGAGTTCTGTTTATGTTTCCAGCTTGCTTTTTACGTTCTTATTCACTTCACTGAAAAATAAAAGAGAATGTCCCCTTCCTTTCACTTTAATATTTCATACTCAAGATTATGGGAGATTATTATATCAGATATACACATTTTTAAGCATTAGGTTATGATTTCAATTCATTTTTCATCAGAGAATATCTTATTTGTAGAGTGGACCTTATGTATTTTCTCATTTTTTCCCCCAAATAGTTTGAAGATGGCATCCTCGATGCTTGCCTGTACGTGATGGACAAAGCACAGATGGACCTTTCTGGTAGAGGGAATCCCATCAAGGTCAGCCGTGTGGGGTCTGCGATGGTAAGCAACAGTAGACTATGAAAATCTATTACATATGTCATTTGCCTAAGTCTGGATGCCAGTTCATTAAGAGCTGTTGACATGATAACTTATATGTAACAAACTTTTATTTGTAAGATTCTGGCTTATGGCACCCAGTGTAGCTTCAGGACAGGCTGGGGCTGAGGCTGAAGCTGACAGTGGCCTCCTGAAGAGCCTCGTTAAGCTTGGGGAGGAGGACGCTCACGCAGAGGTATGAGAGAGGACAGCCCTGGGCTGGTTCCGAGGCCTGTCACTTATCTGGCCTGGTGACTCGGAGAGAATCAGGTGTTGGAAGAGCCCTTGAAATGACCTGGTCCAGCCCAGGAGTTCTTAGCCTCGTCGGTCCTTAGCATCCCCTGGGAGTTGCTAAAAGCGTGGTTCCTGGGGTATGGCTACCCCAGGAGTTCCCTGAGCTTGTCATGTGCTATAAAACACAGTTCTCTTCTCCATATGGTATGTTTCTCTGGCCTCAGACAAATGGTGATAGATATCAGATACTATAGGCCAGTTATCCTTAAAAACCTCTTGCTTAGGGACTAAGAAGTAACCATGACAAAAATGTCAATGACTATAATCAAACAATCTATCAATCAAATATCAAAGAGTATAGAAGAAGTTGTGCAAGATGCAGCTTTTCTTCATTTTCATGTAATAGTAAGAGTAACGAAATGAATGACTCTATCTAATAATCCTGGCTCCTATTCCAATGATACCTCACCACAGGGCTTCCTCACTTATGAAGTGGGTATTGATTCTTGGTGGCAATCCTATGAGGTCAGCAGGATAGGCATGCATGCCTCATGATCTTTTTCAAATTAGGACACAGGGTGAGGACAGCTTGCCAGTGACAAGCCTCAGCTAGAGCCCAGGCCTGCTGCCCTCAAATCTAGGCATTTTCTACCTTCCATGTTGCTCTTTGTAGGAGATTCTGAAACATTTTTGGACATGCAAAGGTCCTTCAATGGAACAACCTGCTGAGAGAGGAGATAAAGCTGCCATGAGTGGGAAGGGTGGGGCCAGGCATGGGATGTGGATTCTTTGTGGTGTCAGGTCCCTGAAAAGTCCTGCACTGTACCGATGTACTCAGCACATAGCACCAGTCCTTGGTGTAGAAAAGCATATCAAATTTGGTTCAAGAGTAGAATATTTCTGAAGAAACATTAAGTTGGGTGGCATTTCATACAATCAAAGACTAAGAAAAAAATCTTTGTATCACTAATTTCCTTAAGTTTTCTAAAAAATTCTCTCTTTGGAAGAATGTTATCTTTGGGTTTAGTTTTGTATACTCTTTTGAGTTAAAATCAATATTGTTCATACAAAATATAAGACTGAGAATCATGTGAAATGTAATTTCTGATTGATTTTTAAGAAGGGTTGTTTTTATTTTACTAATAACTAAGCTACATGTAAATTTAAGAAACAGCAGAGCTTAAAAAGTGAAGGTGGAAACTAACATCTAAAGGCAGTTTTGTTTTCTGTTAGTTTATGTGCAGAGTGAAAAGACAACAATGAATTCTAAAGAATTTAGGAATCTCTTTGTAATAACCGTATATGACACCATATATTAGGCCTGCAGCCAATCACTATTTTTCCTGTTTCGCAGACAAGATTTCCCATTTTATTCTTCTTTGAAGTTACTGTGGCAAGTTTGCCGTGAGGAGGGAAACGCTAGCTAGCTAGCAATGGTTAATGTAAATTAATTTCTTGTTGAGCATTCTAAAATGGCCTGCTCATCAGCCTGAGTTTACTCACACGTTACATGTATTTTTACTAATCCAGAAATCAGAAATCACTGTCTAACACAAGCCAATGCAAGAGGGAGAAAACGTGAAGCAGCTAACCCAGTGCTGTCTGTAGTGGCACATGGCCAAGCAGAAAGCTGTTAAGTAGTGAATAAGCACATAATCCTAATGCAAATTGCCTTGAAATTTTATTAATCATATAAAGCTTATGAAGTTCTAATTTTGGAAATGTATATCCCAATTAAAAGGTTTAGAACTAGACAGAGAGAATCTGTTTGGAGAATGGTGTTCTAGTTTAGTTTTATTTTTGGAGGGGGAGGCCCTGAGTGTTAAGGGGTAGAGAGTTTGCCTGGGCCATTTAGAGCAGTATCTCTATTGCTATCACACCATTGTTTGCGTATGCAAAATGTTAAATAGTTTTCAAAACTCTTTCGTCTCTATTATCTGCTTTAATCCTTAGAATCTTTTCAAAATCTATTCAGTTATAATGAATTTAAAAACTAACATATTGAGACTCGAAAAATCTATTAAAAAGATGACAGAAAAGATCAATTCTTCTTTGGCCATTCGGGCTGTTGCTTTCCTATTCAAAAGTCCAGAAATCTATAGTGAAATTTTTGAGTGTAGTTAAACAAAAATAAAGAACAAAAAAAACCTTTAAACTTCTCAATTAAAGATTTGCCCTAAAATATGAAAAGGTGTATTCAGAGGGCCCAGGAAGAAATGTTTTGAAGTTGCAGGAGTCTAGCCAGAACCCCCATTCCCCGGGAGATGGCACGTGTGTGTCTTCTAGAGCAGAGGCTGCTGCACAGTTGTTTCCTGAGTTCCTCTCAAACCTCTCCCAGCCTGGTCCCTGAGGCTGCAAATCCCTTTCTCAGGATCCAAATGCTGGAACAGAGATACATGTGGCATGCAAATTCCCGGAAATGGTAACACATTGACTTCAGTTCATGATGAGAGTGAAGGAAGGAAGGCAGAACTTTCCTGAGAGCAGGGGTTGCTGGGAAAGAGTGGAGCTGAGGAGCACAGCCCTCGCCGAGTGTCTGAAGAGGGTGGAGCCGAGTGGGGACAAGGCACAGGAGCACATGACGGGGGCTCCTAAGGCAGATTTGTTTACTGTGGTCAAGGCCAAGTCTAGCACTGAAGGTTGGCAAGGAGTTTGCAGGGAACAGATGTGTGGATGGTGCTAAGAAAGGGAGGAAAAAAGCAAAAATAACCCAAAGTGTGCAAACTTTTTAATGATAATAATAATATGAATCTGGATTTTAAGTATATAGTCCCCACATAAAAACATTTATTGTCCAGTAGACAACCTTGGATAATCACTTGTTGTAGGGGCTGTCCTGTGCATCTAACAGGAGGATGTTGAGCAGCACCCCTAGCTTCTAGCCAGGAGACGCAACTAGCATCTTTTCCCCACCAGTTGTGACGACCAAAAATGTTTCCAGATATTGCCAAATATTGCCTGGATGTAAAAATCACCCTTCATGAGTACCATAGCACTAAACCCCTCTGTGGCTCAGTTTCCCTTCCTGTGGAATGTCGGTAACACTCTTCTCGCCTGTGTAGAGGATCTTAACTCATTCAAAGCCACTGGTTTTCATTCCTCTGTTGGAGGCAGCATCGTGTGGGAAGAGCCTCCGCCCACTCAGACTTGGTTCTGGGTCTGCTGTTAACTTCGGATGTGACCCAGGATAAATCACTAACCTCTCCTTGCCTCACATCTTCATCTTTAACATGAAATTTTGCTGTGTACTCAGACCACATTTGTTATTCCCAGTGGCACCAAGAATATCCTTTTATTCTTCAAAACAGTATTCTCTTTTCTTCTATTTTTTTCCTTTATAAATTCAGCATCTTCTCTTGTTCTTATTTTGAGTTGCTGTTATTTCACTTTGATGTAAAAGTAGGATAAGTTTATGACAGTCTGGACAGCCTCAGGCTATAGAACTTTCCCAGGAGACAGAAATCCAAAAATCCTGCATTCTCATTGTCTGGGGATTAGGCCTGAGATGTTATAACCTTACATAAGCTAACTTTTATTTAGTCTCTTCTAAATACTGAGTGGTGCATTTTACCGAAGCTGTATTGCAGATTGATTTAAGAGAGAAAAAAAGAAGAAGAAATTAGAAAAAAGAAGAAACTTGCCCAAAGTTATACTTCTTCCTTTAAATTGCATTGCTTGATTGCTGTTTTCTTTCCAACACATCTCTGATGTGACACGAAAATTGCCGGAAAATGTTAAGAAGGATGTTTTGTGCCATCTGAAAACTGACTTCACTCACATGGCATTAATAAAGCATTCCATTGCTGGCCCTCAGTTGCCATGAGGAAACCAGACATGGACTCTGAGCTCCCAGTCAGACTGTCAGAAGAGCTGGGCATGACATATTGTGACAAGAACAGCATGGTCCTAGGGAAAAGGGAAGACTGTGACAATGACCTGCATTGTTGCAGGGTGGTTACCTGCCCATGCCTGTTTCTGACCCATGACTGATTGGATCTGGCAGCAACTATGGGCAGGAAGCTTCCCCCAAGGAGACACAGTTGCTGCCAAAATGGCTGTTGTTACTGCAGATACCTGATCATATATTCACTGTGAAAACCCTGAATATCTCACTTCCATCCAGATTTGCCCCTGTTGGTTAAGATGTTACCAATAGAAGCTCTATGTTGAAATACACATAGAACTAGCAAGTGAGATCAGGAAGACTCTCCAGAGGTCTCCTAAGTGAGGAAGCAAAGGCCCTTTGAAGTGATGGCACTCACATAAAATCACGCAACAAGTAAGTGGCTGAGCTGGAACCACATACTGTCCTTACTCTCAGATCACATTACCTTAGAGGGCCACTACCAACACATTATTACCAATAACAATTACTATATCAAATTGAGGAGCTGTCTCCTAGAAAAGAACAGTGAGCCCCAAGGGAATAGAGCCCAGACAAGGTGAATTTTGAAATAGGAGAATAAGTAAAGAAAGGTGTAAATCAGAGGATTCGAAATAGCCAAGGCAATGGAACCCTGGAGAAAAAGTGCCCAGAGAGGATTAGGTACCGAATCTGATAAGATGGTGGTAGTGGTGGCGGTGGCAGTGATGGTGGTGATGATAACAGTGGTGGTGACACTGATGACAGTAGAACACTCAATATTAACTCATTCATGCAAGAATTATTTGTTAAGAGTCTCCAGTCTTGGCACTGGGGTACAATTGTGAACAAAACATCATTTTTCCCTTCACAGAGCTTACAGTCTGGTAGAGGAGACAGACTAGGAAGGAGAACATTCCAGCTCAGCATGGCAAAATCTCTGATGGAAATAGGCACAGGATGATTCTATGGGAAAGCAAATCCTGCAAATATAACTCAAAGTTTTCCCAGGACTAAGCACTGGCCTGACAGGTGTTTGGCATATTGGATGAGAAGATTGAAGAATGGCTGACAAGGACCCATAGAAATCACAAAACGTGCTACTATTCACAGAAATCCTTTCTCCATAGCAGAAGTGAGATCGAATAGCCAGTCACCAAAAGCACTGGAGAAAAATGTCACATGGGGTCGTTTGCTCCTCTGGGGGCTTGTTTGCTTTGCAATTTAGAAAACATAAGGTTGCCATGACCAAAGGTTGCTCCATGGGCTCCCAACATTTACAGTTACTTGATCTCATGGTATTTTGATTCAATCATAGTAAGAAAAAAGGTAACATTAATGGGAAAATTTAAAAGGTCGGAGAGGAGAAAAAAATGTCAACGTAGTTACGTATTTTAAAATTCCAGTGCTTTATACTGTTGCCAGACAAGACTTTCCAGCTTCCCTTGAGATGCCACGTTTATTTTTAACCCTGGTCTTTTGCTGATATCGAACCACAATGCCATCATTAATCCCCATTAATACTTTGCTCTGACTGTGCCTTTGGGGAACTAAATCATGATTGAACTTTTTTAACCAACTGATGTTCAATGTACTCTTTAGTTTTATAAAACAATCTTGAACTCCAGCTAATCGAAATGGCCACAGCGGGGGCTGGGTCCTTGCTCTTCCTGGGGCCCATGCGAGATGAGTGGCTGTGGTCCTTTGAGAGGAAACGGACCTCAGTGCTTCTGACCCTCAAGCACCTGTGATGCCGCAGATAAACTGAAAATAAAGTTATTCTCACTTTGTCCATCTCTTCCTCCCCTTCTCTTTGTCCCAGTATTTAGAAAGCTTTTTTTCTTTCCATACATGAAAAAGACAGAGTGATGTCACTACTTTGATATGTTGCCAAGCCACTCCACAGAGGGCTTACTATAAAACCATGCTCTTTATTTTCCTCCAGTTGTTTACTTGGCCACCTTATGGGAAGCCTCACACTCAGCAAACCTCTTCATGCAGCAAACCTTACTTACAAATATTCAGATTACATTTAAAAATTCACTTGAGTTGTAAATTTCACCGCTGAGTCATCCCAACTGAAGTCAAACGTCAGAAATAAATACAGAAAGTCTATTCCTTGGCCATATAGACCAATCACAGTGTAGTTCCCTAACAGTTTTATTTTAAAATAATTTTTAAAAACATTTACAAGGCAAAATCTAAGTGCTTCTTTGGTTTATAAAGCAGCTAAAACTCCCTTTCTTGGAGGGAGCTGTCACAGAGAAATCTGAGGACCCAGGCTCTCAATGGCCATTGTCTCTGATCTTTTTAAACCATGAGGAGCTTTGTCATATTTCCCCATATGGATCTTATTTTTTGAAAAATTTCATCTATTGAGAAAGCATGATCAGGTAATAATAATGTTTTCTCCTTCTTGGGTCAGATTTATACAATTGCCAATCAGAACTTCTGACGGTGGTGGTGGTGGTGGTGATAATGATCACTACCAGATAACCAGTGTGACCACACTGACTGATTTAAATAGTGCCACCTTTGTGAGAATGAAGATGCGACTTCCATCTGGTTTTCTGTAAAAGTGACAGTGACACAGCTGCATCCTAACTTGCTGGTGCCTAGAGGTCAAAATTCCCAGGCTGGTAGCCATTGCCAGCTACAGGTTCCATGATCGATTTGAGTCCCTATCCAGAGTTTCTGGGTCTCCAACCCTATCAACTTTTATTTTAAATTGTTACTGTCTCTCTCCATGATTCATGTCAGGAATAACCTCCCTCAGTTTGGGATGGCAGAAAAATACCATTTGATCCAGCAATCCCACTACTAGACATCTATCCAAAAGAAAAAAGGACATTCTATAATAAAGACATCTGCACTAGAATGTTTACAGCAGCACAATTCACAATTGCAAAGATGTGGAAACAACCCAAGTGCCCATCAATCCATGAGTGGATTAATAAAATGTGGTATATATATATATATACACATACATACATATATATATATATATATACCATGAAATACTACTCAACCACAAAAAACAATGGTGATCTAGCACCTTTTATATTATCCTGGATAGAGCTTGAGCCCATCCTTCGAAGTGAGGTATCACAAGGATGGAAAAACATGGACCACATGTACTAACTGATCAACACTAAGGTGTTCACATGGTGGTAATACTCACTGGGTGCCAGTCAGGTGGGTGGGGTGGGGGGTAAACCCACAACTAATGGAATCGGAGCACACTGTATGGGGGAAGGACATGCTGGTAGCCCTGGCTTGGGCGAGGCAAATGCATTACATGTAACCAAAATTTTTGTATCCCCATAGTATCCTGAATTTAAAAAATTAAAAAAAGGAAAAAGAAAAGGATAACCTTTCCAGTAGTGACACATCTTAGTCAGTAGGCGCTCCCAGGTGGCAACTTCTGGAGAATCTCCAATAGGGTAAAATACTAAATTACCAACTCTAAAGAGATTTTTAAAAAACCTTTAAAGTTGGAGTCAAGGTGTTCCTAAGAATGGAAGGCATCTCTACAATTCTGGAATGACCAAGGGAAAGTACTGAGTCAGGACAATTCTGTAATACATTTCCAACTACACATAATGCCAGAAGGTCACCTTATTCCCCAGGGATTTTCATTTCTATTTGTTGGAGAGTTTTAACAATTGACAAATATATTGGAAGCAGTGGGAAAATAGAATTTACCCAACAGAAAGTATCTTCATAGCCACTTTTTTGTGTATTTTTTTTTTTTTTTGCCTTTACTATTTTTTTTAAAGAGAGATAGAGATGGGTCTCACTGTGCTCAGGCTGGTGTCAAACCCCTGAGCTGCAGCTATCCGCCCGCCTCGGCCTCCCGGAAAGCTAGGATTACAGGTGTGAGCCACTGTACCTGGCCCTTCATAGCCACTTTTGAGAAATTGTACCCATTCCACAAATAACCAATGTGCAGATGGAGAGACTGAGGAATCAAGAAGCTAAATAACTTTATCCAAGGTCACTGGTAGCGCTGAGGGTGCATCTCGGGTTGCCGGATCCCACCGTTTCACACAATGTTATGTTTCCCCTAGGTGTGTCCTCTGCTTGTCCTCTCTGCCTGAGTGCAGATATAATGCCTTTTACATGCCCTGTCTGATTCAATCCTTCTCTTTAAGGTGGGGGTGGGGGGTGAGGGACAATGAACTGTTTAGACATCATCTTTTTCTGTTATGTAAAAGCCAGCCATATAATGAAGTTTTCATTTGTGGGCAAACAGCTCGGTTTCTCAATTATTAAGGTTACATTTCTTATGCCTGCTGTCCCCATATTTTTGGAGAAAAACAGACATTTATTACAAACCATCTCTCGAATGTGATAATCACAGTCAATCTAAATGTCTGCTTTCCCCGAATTGCTGGCTGGAATGAGGTTTCAATGCTGCATCTATTGGATAATCATGCAGGCTATTTCTGAAACACAGGGACGCTTTTCAGCACTCCCTCCAAGCTGTGCAGTCCCTGCGCTCTGGTCTCCTGAGGCCAGCGTCCCCAGGACAGAGGGATAACAAAGGAGCAAAGCCAGGGCAGCGCTGTAGGATGGGCACAGCTTTGCCCACTTCGGGTTCCCTTCACCCCCTCCCTCCCTCCCGCACCTCTTCCCTTGCCATCCTTCTTCCTCCCCCTGCTCTGCACGTTCCCTCTCCCGTCCACCCAGTCCCTCCACTCAGCTGTTTCTGCAGGCCTGTCCCACCCAGCCCCACCCTGTGCAGCAGGGGCTTGGCAGTGAAAAAAGGAGACCACGTTTGGAGACCTCAAAAATCTTGGCTTTCCTCTCTCTTGGTCCACGTTTGGTTTTTCCTCCCATGATTGTTGATTAGCCAAATATGTTTTGGCCCAGTGAGAATCCTCAGCTACTAAGGAAGACAAGGGCAATAATTTCTTGTTGCAATGGCTATCATGAAAATGAATCTAATTGCTCGCCCCTGTCAGAGCTTGGGTCATATATAAATACCAACGGACATTCACAGAACAGTAGTTACATGCTTCATGTTGATTCGGATTAGTTCATGGTTTTTGCTTAAATGAAGTAAAATTTGCATTCATTAAGAAGCATGGGTATGAAATGCATAATTTGATGAGTTTTGATTGGGGTAATTACCACCTCAATCAAAGTATAGACATTTCCATTAGCCCAGAAATTCCCCTTGTGCTCCTTCCATTCAACCATCACCCCCATAGGCAACCACTATTCTTATTTCTTGCAATTGATTATATTTGTCTATTCTTAAACTTCCCATGAATGGATTCATACAATATAGATGGGCTGCCTTCTTTTACTCAATCAATTGTTGCGTGTGTTTTTAATTTTTTCCTTACCATTACTGAGAAGTATTTCATTGCATTTTATGTCACTATTTGCTACCCACTCACCTACTTATGGGTATTTGAGTTGTTTCCAGTTTGGAGCTATTACGGGTAAAGAAAGCTATAATGAACATTCTTGTACAAGTATTTTTGTGTACCTATTTTCATATGCCTGGAGCAAATAGCTAAAGGTGCCATGTCTAAATGAAAAGATATGTATATATTTGACTTTATAAGGATCTGCCAGTTTTCCAAAGTGGTTGTACCATTTTACATGCCTGCTAGCAATATATGAGAGTTCTGGTTTTTCTACAGCTTCATCTATTCTTGATGTTTTCAATCTTTTTAATTTTAACCAATCTAGTGGGTATCTCATCGTGTTTTTAATTCTCATTTCTCTGATAGCTAGTGATGTTGAGCACCTTTTCATACACTTACTAGCCATTCCTATATTTTTTTGGTTCATCATCTTTTCAAGTGTGTGACCATTTTCTTCTTGGTTTGTTGATATTTTTATTATTGTAGTTCTCTCTGTATATTCTGAATACATATCATTTGTAAGGTATGTATAAAGGATATTTTCCCCCAAAGTATGGCTTCCAATCACATTTTCTAAGTGGCATATTTTAAGTAATAAAAATTTTTAGATTTCATAAAGTTCAATTTTTAAACTGCTTTTTAATAGGCCTCCCCAGGAAGGACTATGGTCATGAAGATATTCTCCTATGTTTTCTTTTTGAAGCTTTATAATTTGAGCATCTACATTTTGATCTATGATTCATCTTGAGTTATCCTTTTGTGTGGTGTAAGGTAGGGATCAAGGTGGTATTTGTTTGGTTTTTTTCTCAGTTTATCCATTTGTTTCAGCAACATTTGTTGGAAAGGATTTTATTTGCTGAAAAGACTTTCCTTTGTTGAAAAGACTATCATTTGCCTCATTGAATTGCTCTGGTGACTTTGTTGAAAATCAGATGACTATATGAGAGTGACTCTATTTCTGGACTCTGTTCTGTTCCATTGGTTCATATGTCTATCTGTGTACCAATACCACACTACATTGATTACTGTTTTGCTACAGTAAATCTTCAAATCAGGTGGTCATCAAACTTTGTTCTTCCTTTTCAATATCATTTTGGTTATTCTAGATCCTTTGCATTTCTATTAATACATAAATTTTAGAAACAACTTGTCAATTTCAACAAAATGTCTGTTGGTATTCCAAAGCATTAGCTTGACCTAGTAAAGAAATATCAAAAGGTGGCCTATGCCCATGGTCAAGTGATACCACCTCCATTCATTCAACAGAACATATTGGGTGTCCACCCACTCTGTGCCAGCCCTGGGACCACAAAGTCAAAACAGTGTGGTGCTTACTTTCCTCTGGGAACGTACAGCCTGATCATGGAAACAGAGACAGCCAAACCAGCAACAGGATGCAATGTGATAGATGGGAGGATAGAACTAAGCAAAGAGTGTATGTGAGCACAGGGTGAGGACAGCTAATCAAAGGGTGATTGGTGGTATAGATTTCCAAGGAGAAACCAGCTGAGTTTTAAGGAATCAATAGGCATTCACCAGGTAAAGAAGGGGTTTGAGGGTGGACTGGCATTCCAGGAAGAGACAGTAACATTTTCAGTAGCAACAAGGCAGAAAACAGCTTGTTGTGAAGTCCAGCACTATGAAAAGCCAAAGAGATGGCAGAGGCTTTCTTTTCCTTTGGATCAAGTGTGTGCCCCTCGCTGTTATAGTCTATGAAAGGATCAAGGACGAGGAGCCAGGCAAGGAAACAGAATTCCTACTACCCTGTTTCTTTTCTCTTGTGTGTTTTTGCTGGGCTGCCTGTTCATGGCACAACCTGTCGGAGCACTTTATCTGCAGCTCCTCTCCCTGCCAATCCTTAGCACATAACTTGGCAAATGGGACAGTGGGCACAAGAAATAGATCTCTATGTTCCCAGATCAATGGGCTTTCAAATTTTATGTTTTGGAACTATTTTTTTCAAATATCAATTTAATCTAAATACACAAAAGAGAAAAGGCAGGGCAGCAGTTACTGAAGAGAAGTGCTGCCTGAAGCCCCCACCACCAACACTCAGTCCTCTGCTGCCCACCCCCCAACACAGTCCCTACCGAGCTTCTTTCGCAAAATGCTAGCCTGCCATGGGGCACATCCACCTTACCACTTGCGCCTAGATAGGTTTCAGATTGGTCACCACCAGGCTGTAGCTGGGGACTTAGGAGTCACAAAACCTAGAAAGGATTTTCTACAAGGAATAATTCTTCTCCTTCCCAAATTTAACTCTAGGCCTTTAAACCTGGTTCATGTTACCTAAAATCAAAATTTATATCCAATGGCCTTAGAGAAACTAGTATACACAAGATTAAGTATAAAACTATTTTCTAAAAGAAATCCAAGCCTTTCTACAGAATTCCAACCTTTAAGAGAACATAACTTTTAACAATGAAATTTAACAGAATATAATAGGTCTGTAATGGAAAAAAGTCATTTCATCATAGCCATATAAGATGTGCACACAGGAGAAGAAAAATACCTTTACATATTTAAAGAGAAGCAGGAAAAATAGTAACTACACAAAATGTTAAGGCCTGTGCTACAGGAAACTGAGGAATCAAGAAATGCCCATTTCTTTATCTGTCAATGTCAAGTTAGAATCTGCTCAAGCCCCAGTGACCAAAATTGGAGCCACGTCCAATGTGGGTCGTGCTTTAAGGTTCTTCCTATCCTTTGAATTATACAGAAGAAATAGTTTCAAAATCATAAATATTATTATACTATAGATGCCAGTTTAATTAAAAAGTATTATATTTACTTTGTATAGCTTTATTGTCATATAGTCGACAATAAAATGTACATATTTAAAGTGTACAATTTGATAATTTTGACATGTATGTGCACCGGTGAAGCCATCACCAAGATCAAAATAACGAGCATGTCCATCACCCTAAAAGTTCCCTGTTGTAATTTCTTCTTTAGTGACTCCCTGCCACTGGTCGACTTTCTGTCGCTATGGGTTGATTTGTGTTTTCTAGAATTTTATATAAACGTAATCATGCAGTATGTGCTCTGTCTTGGTCTGGCTTCTTTTTATGCTTCTTTACTGCATTTTGATTGATCACTGCTATTGTTTGTATCAGTAACTCATCCCTCTTTATTGCTGAGTAGTATCTCATTGATGGATAAACTGCTATTATGGATGGACATTCTGGCCATTTCTAGTTTTTAACTCTAACTGATAAAGTTGGTACATTCATGTAAAAGTCTTTGTATAGACATATGCTATTATTTGTCTTAGGTAAATACCTAGGAGTGGGATAGCTGGGTCATACGGTACATGTCTGTCTAATTTTTAAGAAACTGCCAGACTGTTTTCCAAAGTGGTTGTGCATTTTACATCCCCACTGGCAGGATATAAGGGTCCCCAGTGTTCATGTCCTACCCAAAACATGGTGTGATCGGTCTTTTTAATTTTAGACTAACAGGTGTGTGGTGTTATCTCACTGTGGTTTTAATTTGCATTTCCCTAGTAACTATGTTGAGCATCTTACTGGCCACCCATGTGTCTTCTTTGATGTAGTATCTGTTCAACTATTTTTCTCATGTTTTTAAATGGTTTGTTTTCTTTTTTTTCTTTTTATTTCAGGATACTATAAGGGTACAAACATTTTGGTTACACTTTATGTCTTTGCCTCACCCAAGTGAGGATTAGAGGAATGCCCTTCCCCCCTACAGTGCTCACTGTGATTACTGGGTTTCAAGTCTTCTTTATGTATTCTGGATACAAGTTCTTTATCAGATATGTGATTTACAAGTATTTTCTTTATGTTCCTTAATTTGTTTTCTTCTGTGCATGATTTTTTTCATGATCTCTCTCTCCCTACCCCACTTTCTCCTCCTGACCCCATGCTGCTCTTTTTTCTTTCTGTTCATAGTGCCTTTCAATGAGGAAAAGTCCTTACTTTTTTAATTTGTAATTTTTAAATTATAATTATAATTTTTTATTTTATAATTTACAAATATTTTCCTTATGGATCATGCTTTTAGTATTATATCTCAAGAATCTTTCCCTGACCCAAAGTCACAAAATTTCCTCCTGTGCTTTCTTTTAGAAGTTGTATAGCTTTAGGTTATAGATTTAGGTCTATAATCCATTTCAAGCTAATTTTTACATATGGTACAAGGTATGAATCAAACCTTATTTTTTGCATATGAATATCCAATTGCTCTAGCCTCATTTGTTAAAAAGGTTACCCTTCATCTATAAACTTTCCTATACAACTTTGTGAAAAATTAGTTAACTGTATTTATGTGCATCTATTTCCGTGTTCTCTATTGTGTTCCACTGATCTATTTCTCTGTATTTATGCCAAGTGGTGTCATCGAACTTAAAAGTATTACATTTAATTGTACTCAAATTCTATTTAATTTTAAGTTCTGTTTAATTTTATTAAATTTCATTTTAACAGGAAAAAAGCTGAATTGCAACAGAAGAAATTGTTAAACTTTAAATAAATGTTTCTTCACTGCAAGAGCTATCATTTCCTAATGGGTCCCTCTGAGGTTATTAAAAAATTGTGAAAACCACTAAAAGAATTAAGTAATTATGTACTTTTAAATTATGTTTTAATTTTAGATGGTATCAATTAACTATGAGAGACCAACACATTAAAAACATTAGCATTTTCCTTCTTCCTCTTCTCCTTCCTCCCTCAGGTCTAATTTTTTTCTTAGGGTGATTATTGCTTTTACATTGTCAAATTTTAAAATGTATCTGTAACTATAATTCCCAAAGATGCTTAAATTGCATGAACTTCTTTCACCACTGAATCTTTTACCACAGAATCTTTGTTCCTGGGTTCTTTATTTGATCGATTAAGCCCTTAAATATAATCACTTGATATCACTTTTCAAGTAGTTTGGTTCTGCTGGGTACTGTGTTCTCTGGTTCCTCCAGGTCTGAAAATGTGTGCTGGTTTCCTTTACACTGCACACCATCTCAGCTGCGCATGGTATGCTTGAGACAACCTTTTTTTATTTCAGAACTATGTAAATAATGATTGACAGTGCTTTGCCAGCGAATGGTACTGCGGAGAAGTCCGAAGGCAGTCTGATTCCCCAGCTTGTTGCTAATTTACATTTTATGTCTAGATGACTAAACAATTATTTCTTTATCCTAATGTTCAAATTAATTAAAATTCCTTGGCATTAAACATTCTGCATCAAATTACCCTGGAGCACAGATTATTCTTTCAGTGTATAGATTCAATTTTTCCTCAATTAAGTAGAAATTTTTGCATCATGAATGTATCCTCTGTTTTATCTGTTGGGTTCTCTATTTTAAAGACACTAATTATTCTTATGTTGTATCATCTTTGTCTGCCATAACTATGGAACTACTAGCTTCTCTCTAAATAATTCATCTCTTTGTCTTTTCATTAGCATTTTCTTTGATTATTTAAAACTTTTCTTCTATGTCAATTTTATTTTTAGCACTTGTCTATTCTGTTTCTTACAGCTTATAATTTATTATTAGTTCTGTAATGTTATAACTTGATCCTCAATATGTTCCCTTTGGTCTGTGATCTCCTAAGAGATTGTGAGAAAATTCTTTATGTTCCTTAATTTGTTTTCTTCTATATATGATTTTTTTCATGATCTATCTCTCTCTGTTTCTCTCTCCACTGTGCTGCTATTTTCCTTTTATTCATGCTCATACTTACATAGCTCTTTTCCAGATATTTTATTTGCCCTAATAAATGAACTCCAGATTCTCTTCTTGATATAAAATTCATTTGATTTCTCCTTCAGGCTCCAACTTGAGGCCAGTGTATTTCATTTTATCTACTCTTTAGTACTCTGAGAGAGATTAGAGTGAGGAAGGGCGTTTAGCTGAGGATATGGACAACCTTTGCTAGAATACTTAGGCTCTGCTCTTTCTCTTAAGATTCTATTAAACTTCTCATTCCAGAATCCATTCTCCCTACCTGGGTGTATCTCATTTTCATGGGGGATAGTATCATTTTCCCATTGTAGTCCCAGAATCTCTACCTTTATTAAGGTGCAGACACTTTTTCACTGGCTTCTTCTCCCATTCTGGTCAAAACAAAAAAAAATCAGCATTTTGATTCAGTTTATTTCTGTCCAGATTTTGATATATAATCTCAGGATTGTGTCGACTTGCCAATAAGGCTTCTGAAGAACTGTGGTTAGGGTTAGGAGCTGAGCCATGCTGCCTCTGTGCTTCATGCCATAATCCTCATCTTTTCTCGGTACTATGTTTTAAAGTATATTGCATCGTGTTATGCCACTGAGGTTACTGATGGCTACTTGGGGGGGGGAGGCTTGTTTTTCATTTCTCCAGTTCCATAGGTATTACGGGAGGGCAATTTAGTGCAACCTTAATGAGGCTGAATAACTCTCCTTGTCCATAGTTCTGGGTTCATATTGTCTGCTTTACCACCAGTTACACAAGACCAAGAATGAAATCATTTTGCCACTAGTCAATCCCTGAGTTCATGGTAAGGTGTTAAAACAGCCAAATGCTTCATGAAAAAGGACCCACATGCCCTTAAAGTGTCCCCCAAACATATCTTATTGTCTAGTGAGGGAGATATTATTTAACCCTTTACATCTCTTGCTAAAGACTTATCTCTCTGAGCTCCCCAGAAATCAATGTTGTAATTAGAAAACAGTAGCTAATCTGGCCAAATGCTAATAAATGAGAATTGTGATTTATCTAGCAACAGGGGACCAGCTCAGCATTAACAATTAAAAGGTCTGCAGAGGACAAAGCTTTTTTTTCTTACTCCTCCCCTTAGCTGATTGAGTTCAGCATTATGCTATAAATAGCCCTTCTAATTAATGGCTATCTGTTTGAAAATCAGCTATCAGAACCACGGTTTAGGAACCTTTACCTCTGAGATTCATAGAGCCTATTCTATTTCTCAGTGATAAAGGAATGGTAATGTGAGTTCAAAGCTGAATCTACCTACCCACAAAGACCAAACCACATCATAGCCCACGAAGACACTCTTCAGGCTTTATTATGGTAGATACAGACGTTTAAATAATCAATCCAACTGCAAGGAGAAGTATTAATCATGAATAGAGCCAGAACAGTTGGCTAAACCCTGCTATATCCCAGTCATTTTATCAATCTACAGGCTACAGTCAAAGTTTGCATCAAAGGCATGAGTTTGCAATTAGCTGAGCAAGGTCTTTTAGAAACCTCCAAAGAATTGTAGTTTTTTACATTGGAAAAATTTACTGGGTAGTTACTAAAACTTTTCTTCACTTTAACCTGACTAGATATTGAGCCAAAAATAGTATGTCCAAATCAAATCAAATAGTGAAATCTTCTAAACAACACTCTCCAAAAGGACCCTCTTTGGGAAACACCACTCAGTGCTGGAGTAAATCTCATATTTCAGTGGAGGGTTTGTCATTCACAGTGGAAGATGGTTGCACATCTTAGGTGTTTTCTTCTAGTATTTTCTATTTCATCCAATATTGCCTACTTACATGATACCCATGTCTAAATACCAAGAACCTTTACTTCCACTGATTGGCTTATTGTCCACTCTCCCTAGGGAGAAGCTCTTATTCTCATTCAGATATACAATATCCCTTTACTTGTTGACTATACAGTGATTATTCAACAACAATTGAGCACTAACTCTTTGCTAATATGTGCTAGATTCAGAAAGGCAAAATTTTTTTTCTATGTTCTCAATGAACTCTTGAACCAGTGAGAAAGGCAGGTTGCTCTACAGCTAAATGCAGCAAGCCAAAGGAAAGGGTCTGGGCAGGTGCTGAGGCTGAGCTGTTAGCTGGGAGGCAGCGAACTCATCCTGTTTTAATGTATCTCTTCTGCAGTTTTCATAATTCAAACAAACATGCTTCAACCATGTGTTTCACATTGCTTGCTAATGTCTTTTCAGCATAACCCCTACCTGTGCTTCTATAATGTGCACACAGATCACCTGGGGATCTTGTTCAAATGCAGATGCTCATTCATGAGGTCTGGAAGGGGCCTGGCATTTGACATTTCTAACAAGCTTCCAGGGGATATCAATACTGCTGGTCCACAGAACACACTGAGTAGCAGGGCTCTAAACAATTGTCATGTCAACTATAAAAATTGTTGAAGTGGTGCTAGTTTTTGGAAAAACTTCTACTGCTGCCCACCTAGACTCTTCTGACTATATTTAAAGGTGATGAAAGTTAAGAGAGACATAAATTCAGCAGTACCCAGAAAAAGCTGGCAGGATGCCTCAAAACTATTACTTCTTGGCCTTTGTTTTATCATCTGATGATAAAAGGTCTTTGCTCCTGTATTTTAGATCTTCTGCTACTAGGTGGGTATAGTCTGAAGGCACAGCAAGTTTTTCCCAAATATTCAAGATTACCTTTCACTGCTAAGTTTCCTCCGTATTTAAACCATAACATCACAGGCCCTCTATGTAAATAGAAATACCTTTTAACAAAATTATAAAACTTTAATCACTTTAAACAAGCATAGAGTGCTTAAGTGAAATATTTTTCTAAAAAACCAACTCTGTAAGGTTCCCATGGGAATCTGTTTTCTTACTAACTCTTAATGGTTCCGATGACAGCGTCTGTTCACTTTTTCAATTTATTAGAGTCTGCCATTCAAAATAAAAGTAAGAAAACCATTAAACCTCTACTTTCTCATTTTTCAGTTTTGAGTTTTCATTTCACCAAGACAAGATCCCTCCTTGAATTATTTTTTTGCAGGTCTTCTTCCTTATGTCATTCTCCAGCAATATTCCAGCTCAAACCAAGTGTCCTCTGCGTACTTTCCCCGAGTCATGCAGAGAAGAGGTCACAGCCCCTCCTAACTGCTACTCAGCTTCACCTTACTACCATAATGTGCTGTTTAAGAGGCAGTCTTGGTTATTTGGTCTCCCCTTGCACACTTAGTTTTCTCGTCTTTTTCCTTGACAACACAACAATGAATTGAACAGAAATGAGACTGTTTTCCTTGCACAGAACACATGGAAGGCACCGAGGAAAGCCTTGGCTTGCCCCATGCCATAGTCTGGGGAGAGAGGACTCTTCTAGATGAACTTCTTTCCTTCTCACCTCTCGTGGTGTCATTTAGGTTAATGCCAAAGATGATGAAGGTGTCGTTGTTGGATCATGGGACAATATCTATGCCTATGGCGTCCCCCCGTCAGCCTGGACTGGAAGTGTTGACATTCTCTTGGAATATAAGAGCTCTGCAAATCCAGTCCGGTATGGCCAGTGCTGGGTTTTTGCTGGTGTCTTTAACACATGTAAGTATACAACTCAGCAATTTTTTTAATGCAAAGGAAATTTCACTTCAAGACATTTTATCTATAACCTGGCAAAGGGACTCAGCAGCCCCTGTTGGCACTATAGAATTTATGGGAGAGCATCCTGGGATGTAGTCAGTGCATAATTAAGTTCTACTGGGTCAAATATGCTCCTAGTTTCTCTCTGACTGCAGAATCTTTATAGAAAGAATGATGGACATTTCCCACATAATCCTTCATTCAACACCCAGAGAAACGGAGAGTCACAGGGGCCACGTGAGGATGGAGGGGAAGATAAGCCATTTTCTGTTCAGTAACCACATTTGTAAAAGATTAAAATAGGAAAACCTAAAATAATAAATAGTAAGTAAAGATAAGACCCCGTCTCTATTAAAAATAGAAAGACATTATCTAGACAACTAAAAACATACAGAAAAAATTAGCTGGGCATGGTGGCACATGCCTGTAGTCCCAGCTACTCAGGAGGCTGAGTGAGGCAGAAGGATCGCTTGAGCCCAGGAGTTTGAGGTTGCTGTGAGCTAGGCTGACGCCACGGCACTCTACCAGGGCAAGAGAGTAAGACTCTGTCTCAAAATAAATAAATAAATAAATAAATTAGAAAAGATATATACTATGTGTTTGTTATTGAGAAGTTATACAAATGTTTATTTGCTTATTTATTGTTGAGAAGTTTTGTAAAGATATCCACTAAATTTTTGTCCCAGCTATGGAAGGCATTGTGGCAGATGGTCTCTTCTCCATTTTTACATGTGTCCCATGCCCCTAAGCAGTCAGAGACCGGAACGTAATGAGCAGTCTCACCTCCCCCGCTACCCCTCTAGTTTTTAATCCACCCAATATCTGATCTGTAGAGGAAAACATACAGGAACAGAATTATTCTCTCTAGCCTCGTGCATCATTTTTCAAAATGGCATTTGCCTCTCCAGACCCAGACAATGTTGCAATTAATTCAGTGAATATTTTAAAAAATACATTTATTTCAGTATGCCTTCATCTTTGGTAATGATTTTCGTTCACATGCCATTTCTGCAGCCTTGGAGAAACATTAAGCTCAAGTCGGCGTGTCCTTTCTGCCTGATCATTAATAAAGAAGGTTTTACCTAGTTAGCATTTTTTTAAATCAAAAAACCAAAGAAGGGCTGGAGGCTTGAGTAAGACCATTTTAAAAAATGATTATGAAACTATCAGTTTTAGCTCAAAGTTGCAGCAGTCTAAGCCTTAGTCAGTGATCCAAATAGGAGGAAAACATGAGTTTTGTTCCTTGTGGCATCAAACTTAATAACGTTAGTTTCTTAGCTATTTAAATATACCTAAGGGTTAAAGGAATATGTATTTCCTGGAAGCAATAAAGGCTGAAAGTGTCAGTCTTCTAGAAGCACCGGTCTCTGGACTCCAGCTAGAAGCCTGAACTCTGTGTTGGGTTAAGGGTGGAGGTTGTCCCCTCCCTCAAGGCTCCCAAGCTGAGACCAGGAAGGAGCTGCCCAACAGAGGCGGCCACTCTTGTGAAATCATTTTAGGAAACCAGGAAGGACCCAAGTCCTCCCCAGGCCTACGATGGCACCATCCCAGTGTGGTTCCTTCAGCTTAGAATCAGGTAAGATAGTGAACACCTTACACTATCTATGCCTTGGGTATAAAAGGGTTATCGGATCTATGCCTGAAAACAGGCATTGGTGGTAAATTAGGAAAAGGCAGAAACACACTGTGGGGAAGTTGCTGGGAGAGTAAACCCGAACAGGGAATTTGGGGGAAGGAGAAACTTGTGCTCCAAAGTCAACCTCCACCTGTCTTAAAATTATGAATAACGTGAACTCTTTACCAGCTCTTGTTTTGTAATAATGTGAATTAGCGTTCGGCCAGAAACAGACGAGAGTGGCAATCGTTTCACTGGTAAGAGCAGGTGAACAGGGCCTGCAAGTGAAGAGAGGAAGGGGGAGAGGCAGGCCCCTGGTGGTTTGAGGTGCCATCGTTGTTTGAGGTGTTAAGATCAAGTCCTTTGAGGAGGAGGACACTGGAGTCTCTACCAGACTCAAGTTTGGACTTCCAAGGTTGGACTTCCAAGGTTGTTCAGTTGAAGGAGGTGGGTAGTCTTTGGTTAAAAATGCTAAACTATTCTGAAGGAGAAAGAAAAAAAAAAAAGGCAAGCCAAGTCATTAATCTTAAAATTGTCAGATGGATTATTTTCAATGAGCCCTGATGTGTGGCGTCCCGGGAGCCAGCGAGGGCATTTGGATTAAGTTTAATCAATAGGTACATATGGCAAGAGATGTATCCAGGTAATTTATTATCTAACAATTAAAATGAATCTGTGGTGTCACCCTCCACTGAGTGTCACAGAGCAAATTCCAGCCAGAAGAGCAAATGCCACTGAGTACCTGCTCTGTAAATTCCTAACTTCCTTTTTGCTGGGTTTTAAAAATTTTATTTTCAGGAACATAGCCCAATCACTGAACTAAAATGATATTAATTTTATGATCCTATGATTAGAAACTAAACAATTAGGACCCTGTTATTGGGATTCTATTCCAGTTGGCTGCATTTGGCACCAACTGCTATTCTTGCACCAAAATCTCTCTCTAGAGCCCCCATGAGATTGAATGGTCACCCTTTTTCAGTGTGGAACATTTGAGGACAACTTGTCCAGAGGGGCTTTCCAATTGGTAAAAAAGAAGGTCCCATACAAGAAGGGATTTTTCGCTGTGTATTTATTAAATTTTGGTGATGTGTTTAGTTGTGTTCTGTCCTTGTTTCCTGCAGTTTTACGATGCCTTGGAATACCAGCAAGAATTGTTACCAATTATTTCTCAGCCCACGATAACGATGCCAATTTGCAAATGGACATCTTCCTGGAAGAAGATGGGAACGTGAATTCCAAACTCACCAAGGATTCGGTGTGGTGAGTTTGATTTATAAGGGCATTGGCTTCTATCAAATTATAGTGACATTACACATTTACTACAAGACAGGCTTGGTCTAATATTTCTTTCCCTTCTATTTTAAGGGAAGGGAAGTGTAAGCAGAAATGCCTGATTGTCAAATTTTTTTTTTTAGCTAATGAATTAGGAATGTTACTGAACAGGTAGTTTGGGTTCTTAGTAATAAAATCAATCATCCATTATAACACCAACCACCAAAAAAGGCCATGGTTTTGACTGTTACAGATGCCTGTACTAGTTCTCTTTACCTTAGCACAGTAACGTTACAGCTGGTGGCAGAAGTATTGGAGCCAAGCGCTCTCTGTCAGTGCCCTGGGAGTAGTAGAGCTAACGTTTATGAAGCATTTGCTGTGTACCAGTCTCTGTGAGTGCATCATCTTACCTGATTCTTTCGACAGTTTTATCAGGTGGGTGCTATTAAAAATCTCCACTTACAGAGGAGAAAACTGAGGCCCAGAGAAGTTTGCTCAAGGTCACACATCTGATAAGCTGGGAATAAACCCAAGCACTTCTGATCCCTAACTATTAATACAACCTTTATTTTTTATTTTTTATTATTTTTTTATATCTGCAATATAGGATTGCTCTTTGAATGTAAAGATGAGGAAGGGTATTCTTGACTGTTTCCTCACCTTTCATCCAGAGATAGAAATGGAAACAAAGCTGGAATTGTCTCCAAATATCAACAGAACAGTCCTCTCACTGCCTTGGACGGCTGCAGCATGGGATGGCTAGAGGGCGTTTAAGATCCCAAAGAAGTTTTAATTTTCCTTGGAACCACCCTCATTTCAAATCAAAACACTAAAAAGGGAGTAAAAATCCTGAATCCAAATTGGAAGGGTGTTTATGAAGGTCTATAGGGGAGGAAATTGGGGCATAATTTCAGCTGTTGCCAGGCCTTGAACTAGGTAGAATTTCTAAGCCAAAAATGTGTCTCATACAGTTGTTCTTTACAAATAATAAAGCTAAAACACTGTCAGTTGTAAACGCATCCACAGGGTGATGGTAGGAAGTTATAAGCTCATTTTAAGTAAAATTAAAAGTTAGAAATGCCTGAGCTCCCCTGTGACTCAGGAACAGGTCACAGTTGCAGGAGCAGTAGTAACTCCAGGACTGCTAAATGCTCACTGGAGAATGTTGAAAGATGGAAATCGCTGAGCTAGTGGCAAAGTGCTACAATGAATAAGAAATAGTGCAGTTCCTTGGAAGGCGGTGGGCTGAGTGGTAAGCTGGAGCACTGGCAAGACAGAACCTCCCCTCTGTAAATTGAACAGAAAGTTAAAGAACCGTTTAAGCCTGCGGAGCTACAGCACAGCAGCCCTGTGTGTATATGGAATGACAAAAACAGACCAAAATAGCTGCCCCCAAAGCCCACTGTGGTAGTTAAAAATGGCAAAATGAGAAATATTTGGCATTCTCCACTCCATAGCCCTTCCTTAGGCACTCGCACACACGCACACACACTCCCGATGCCTTTGCAGCCAGCTGCAGTTCGAAGTTAGCCCTCGCTGCTCCTTGATTCAAATTCCTCCCCATCATAAGGCCCTATGGGACACCCAACAAACAGACCCCCAGGCCCTAAACAGAGTTGATACAAAACTGTGCAGCTGCTAGATCTCGCTCCTGGTCACCCCTTCCTCTTCCAGCCCCCTGCTCTGAATGCTGCCCCTGACATCCTTGCTCTTTCAGTGCCTTCCTCACCTGGGATCGTGCTCCCTGGTCTGGGACACTCACCCACCCTCCCCTGTGGACCACTGCCCTGGGCTCCTCTTCCCTCCACCAGCTTGGCTTGTGGTAGGTTTCAGCAAATGCTGACTGACCAAGGGGCTGATGCCAGCCCAACTCGGGGCACACCCAGACCATGCAGCACGGGGACTAGGGGATCAATCAGGTCTGAGGCCAAGGCCTGGCTCTGCCACTGACCAGCTGGGTGACCTTGGGCAAGGCACAACCTCTCTGTGCTTCTTTCCTCCTCTAAAGTAGAGACAACAACATTCCTCGCTTCCCTCAGCACAGAGCAGAACATAACAGGTGCCTAATGAGTGTGAGCTGCTCTCATTGCCTTTGTTATTAGTCACACAGCTGGGTTTTCATGGAAGCAATATGTTGCCATCAACCTGAGCACATCGAAGCAGTCAGAGAAAGAGGGGTTACCAGTGTCCTAAGATGATTATGCTATTTCTGTCACTTTGGGGTATTTTTAAAGAAAAAGCGGAAACTTGTGCCTCCCTAGTACAAACACTGGTGTACCTTAAAAGCCAGAGGTATTCCCGAAAACCAAGAGTATGCCCAAGACCCTCCTGGTTTGAAGAGGCTGGTGGGAGCCATCCTTGGACACATCAACCAGTACGTGGTCACCACAGCCACAACCCCATGTCAAGCTCCAACTTGGGCAGTTACTTGTTGTGTGGCTTTAAGAAAATGACTTCACCTCTCTGAACTTCAGTTTCTTCATTAGTAGAATGAGGGTAATCTCAGTAGTTACTGTTTCCTGATGGGTGGCTATAACAATTAAATGAGGTCATCCAGGTGGAGCACTACCCTTAGTGGTGCTTAGTGGCAGATGTATGGGAGCCCAGCATTCTCTGTGCCGGTGCCCTAGGAGCTCTTACTCCACTGGTAAGAAGTAGGGGCTGCCTGAGCTGCAGGGCTGGTGAGGAAGGTGAGGGTGGGGCCTCAAGGCTGAACAGAGGCTGAGGGGAGGGTGGGAGTGATTTGCTGGCATCAACTGAGCTCTGCAGGGTCAGGGCAACGTTGGCTGCCAACATGTGGTTTGACGAATCTCCTAGCAAGGGTCTCTGGAGCAGCTGGCCTCCCCAAAGCCCCAGATTCACCTCCCTCCACAGGCTCTGGCCCAACAAACCCAGCCCAACCTGTCATCCTCGCTCCTGGTTTGTGTGTGGCTCAGGCCCTTCTCCTCCCCAGGGAAGGTGACTGTGAGACTCCCTCTCTCTCTCATCTTCCGTCGCCTGTTCTTCAGCACGTAGGTCGCAGTGGTCCACAGTTTGTGATGACTTGATTTGTACAGTTAGGTCTCAGTGACCCAGGGCATCCTCTTTCCTCTTCTCCATTGACTCAGCCAATCCCCCCGTGCCAAAAGCAGAAGTCAGCCAGGAGGGCAGTTCAGAGGGAAAGCGTGGCAATGTGCAAGAGGGTTTATCGTGCACATTGCACTCCAAAGCCAGGAGTGACAAGTTTGGATTCCGTCCCTTGCTCTGATACCTCTCCTCTTCTTACCACAGACCATCAGACAGACTGCTTATTTCCTACTTCCTGGTTTCCTACCCTAAGTCCCCTGCATGTTGGATTTTCTCCTCCGAGAGAGCCTCGCCTCATGGGGCTGCAGTTTCGCACGGAGCACACCCACTGTCAACGCCAACGGAGCCACAGCTGGGCTCCTTAGCTGTTCAGGGGAGGGGTAGGGGCAGAGTAATTGGACCCCAGGGTAGCAAATGAAATTCCGAGTGGGCAAAGCAAGGTAACAGATCCCGGAAGGAGCAATTTCGGCCACCTGTCCCCAGTGTGCTGACGGGTTCTGAATTATGTGTAATCTCTGGGGGAAGGCAGCTATGAATCACTGTGGACAGTTTAATGAAGATGCTTGCTCAGTGTTTAGCTGCAAATAGCGAGCAGGAATATGAGGGCTCGGTGAGGAGGGAGAGTCAGGACTCACTTGGGTGGGTGGGGGGAAGGTGGTGGCTTGGCCTCGCCTCGGAAGAGCTCAGCTTGATCACCTCATTATACAAAGGTCACGCTGGAAATGGAAACAATTTTAAAAGGCAGGGATGGTGGCACTTACTAGGTTCATGAAAGATTTTTCAATGAAAGGCTTCGCTCCTTCCAAATGAAAGCATTACCCTGTGTCCTTCTGCTGGAGCCAGCATAGTCTGATGGAATGATTCTGGGTGGAAGACGGTGCCCTCCTCTTGGTTTGCCCCCACCAGAATTCACCCTTGCATGGGGAGAGCGGTGTCCATCTATTTTATTTTTGTTTGTTTTGCCAACATGGGACGGTGTGCAGGGCATAGAGCAAGGACTGAATAAATGGTATTAGTTGGAAAAATTTTAAAATGAAAACAAAAAAAAAAACTCTGTGCCGAAATGGGTAGTCTTAATCTATAAACAAAACTCTTTCAAAGAAAATTTTAGAGCACAAATTAACCAGCTTTCACACCCGAGAACCTGCCCTAACCAGCATGCAATACTAACTCTCATTGCACCATTAGTGCTCATATGGTGGTTCACACATTATAGACACGTTTTTTTGAAATTCAGACTTCTCCACCTTTACCTTATTTTAGATGCTCTGTATGATCCAGCTAGTTGGACTTTCATATTGTTAAATTCTCTTCAGTTTTAATCACTGTCTGTGAAACGGAATGACCTGAAAATGAATTCCAGATAAAATATTATAGAAGAAAAATTCTGAATATAGGCCAAATTGCTTAAAGATGCTTAAGGGTTTATAAAATTATCCTGTGATGCATCGAAGTTACCAATTCTGGACAGTTATCAAAGATACTTCTTTTCAAACCTTATCTCATTAACCACATTTCTGGACAAATTGGTTTTTGGAAGTCACCTGGAGCCAGACCATGAGCTCTATCATTAGAGGACTAAGAATACACATTGAATGCACACCAGGATGTTGAGAAAAGAATTGAAAAAGTTATTTGTCACCTTCAAAGAATAAAAATAGGTCATATTTATGAAATACTTTCTTTGTATCAGGCCCTAATCTAAGTGCTGATGTGTATTACCTCATTTAAGCCTTTTGACAGCCGAATAAGGTAATTGCTATTATTGTCCTCATTTATAGATGGAGAAACTGAGGAACAGCAATTTAACCAAGGTCCCAGTCAGTGAGTGGCAGAGCCTGAATTACAGACCCAAGGGAGCTGGCCATAGAGCCCATTCTTTTTTTTAATAACATCCTTATTGAAATATCATTCACATACCACAAAATTCACTCTTTTAAAATATGGGATTCAGTAGTTTTTAATATATTCATGATATTGTGCAACCATCATTATTATCTAACCACAGAACATTTTCATCTCCTTATACCTGTTAGCAGTCATTCCTCATCCCTCCAACCCTGGCAACTACTAACCCACGTTCTGTCTCTATGGATTTGCTTATTGTAGAAAGTGCATATAAATGGAATCACACAACATATGACCTTTTGTGTATGGCTTCCTTCATTTAGCAGAATGTGTTCAAGTTTCATCCATGTTACTGAGTGCATCAGTACCAAATCCCTTTCTATTGATGAATAATATTTCATTATGTAGATAAACAAAATGTTATTTATCCATTCATCAGTTGCATCTTTGGGGTGTTTGGCTCTTATGAATAATGTTGCTATGAAATAATGCTGCTATAAAAGTTTTTTGTGAATATATGTTTTTATTTCTCCTGGGTATATACATAAGAGTGGAATTTCTAACTTATATGGTAACTCTATGTTTAACATTTTTTGAGGAATGTCCATACTGTATTTTATATTCCATGTTATATTCCCACATGCAATACACAAGGATTCCAATTTCTCCATATTCTTGCCAATGGTTGTTATTTTCTGTTTATTGATTATAGCCATCCTCGTGGATGTGAAGTAACATCTCATTGTGGGTCTAATTTGCATTTCCCCAATAACTAATAATGGTGACCAACTTTTTATGGTTTTGTTTATATATCTTCTTTGGCAGAAGTGTTATTCAAATCTTTGTCCATTTTTAAATCAGGTTGCCTTTGTATTGTTGCATTGTAATTGTTTTTTATATACTCTGAATGGAAGTCTTTTATCATATGTGTGATTTGTAATATTTTCTCCTATCTGTGGGCTCTCTTTTCCCAATGATGTCTTTTGAAGCACTAAAGATTTTAATTTTTATAAAATCCAATTTTTCTATTTATTCTTTGGTTGCTTATACTTTTGGTGTCATATTGAAGAAACCATAACCTGATCCAAGGTCACAAAGATTTGCTCCTCTGATTTCTTCTAAGAGTTTTACAGTTTTAGATCTTACATCTAGGTCTAGGATCCATTTTGAGTTAGCTTTTACATATAGTGTAAAGTAGAAACAGAAGTAGAGAAGAGAGAGAAATAAGAAAGAAAATAAGAGAGAAGGCCAAAATTATCTTATGGATGATCCCTTGTGCATGATGAATCACGTTTCTCACACAGTCTTAAAGACTCTCCCTTTGTCTTCAGCTTTTGACAGGTTGGCTATCATGTATTTAAGTGTAGATCTTTTTGAGTGTATTGTGCTTGGAGTTTTTTAACATTTTCAATATGTATAATCATCTGTTTTATCGAATTTAGAAAGTTTTTGGTTATTATTTCTTTAAATATTCTTTCTGCTACTTCTTTTCTTTGCTCTCCTTCTGGGATTCCCATTATGAGTATATTGATATACTCGTTGTATCTCATGTGTCTCTGGGGCTTTGTTCATTTTTTTTCCTCTGTTATTTAGATTGGATTATTTCAATTGTTCTATCTTCAAGCTCACTGACTCTTTCCTCTTTCTGCTTGCTTAACTATGCTGCTGAAACACTCTAGTGAATTTTTCATTGCAGTTAGTGTACTTTTCAGCTCAAGAATTTCTATTTTTTTTCTTCTTCGTAATTTCTATTTTTTCATTGATATTCTCTATTTGGTGAGAGATTATTATCATGGCTTCCCTTAGTTCTCTGAACATGTTTATAATACCTGATTTAAAAATCCTTGTCTAGTAAGTCCAATGTCTTGGTTTCCTTAGTGACAATTTCTCTTGGCTGCTTTTTTCTTTTCTGTGTATGAACTATATTTTCCATTTCTTTGTGTGTCTTATAATTTCTTATTGAAAATTGGACATTTTCACTAATATAATGTGGCAACTCTTAAAATCAGATTTTCTGCTCCCCAGGGTCTATTGATGATGCTTATTATTTTTATTGTTGTTATCACCTCTGCTGCTGTTTATTTATTTAGTGAATTTCCTGGACTAATTCTGTAAAGTCTGTATTTATTGTCATATTTGGACACTGAAGTCTATGCTTAGTTAGCTTAGTGGTAAGATAACAGTTGGGCAGAGAATTCTTAAATACCTTGAGCCAAAAATGTCCTAGCCTTAGCCAAGAAGCTTTGCGTGTGTTGGGGAAAGTTGGGGAAACTCCAGCAAGCAATTTACACTTCTACCATAGCCTTCACTTCCTGAATGAACAGAGCCTCAAGGTCAATCAGAGATGAGAGATTAGGATAGGATCTTCTTGGGGCTTTCTTGGGCATGCTCACAGCCCTGCACATGTGTATGGAAATCTATGTCAGAGTTTTTCAAATCCCCCTATGGATATTACATCCCCTGGTTTTTCTTTCTTTGGGGCATAGCCTTTTGTTAGTCTCAAATGGTATTGCCCCCTCAGGCACCTGTGATATTAAACAATTCCTTATAATTGTTTTTGAAAAACACCATATGAATAGAGCTATTTGTACAGTGTGAACTCTGAATCTGATCAAATAAAAACAAGCCCTGAGACTGGAGCTTTTCAGAGAACTTCCAGGCAAGTTAAACAGTGACAATTTGGGGAAAAGGAGCTTTGGGGGGATTCCAAACCCATTTCTTTACCTTCATTGGTTTCCAGGCAGCAAATTTTCATAGCTACTGAGGCTGTTGGTTTTTAAGACTACCATGGAGCTATGGAGAGGGGTGGGAATAAGGCAAGTTAAAACTTTACGAAGTTTGCCATTCTTAGTGGGATTCATCTGTATTTCTTAAACAAATGCTCCCCAGATTGTTGCAAGTCTTTGGTTTATTTCTAGAGTTCTGGGAAAGTCAGTTTTGATCATTTTTGTGAGTGTTCTGTAAGGCTGGAGCTCCCCCTCCCCTTTTCCAGATCCCTGCCTCATTTTGCTGCCTACAGCTGCAGCGCTCAGATACGCCTAACCACAAGGCTTATCCGGATACAGTTCCTGGAACCATTATGCTGCGCTCCCCTCCAAAACCACAATAAAACGTCCCCAACTCTCCCTACCCTAAAACTTCCCCCTCCCCTAAAACTTCCCCGTCCCCTCACCTAACATAAAAGTTCTTGCCTTAGCCCTGGGCGGCGTGACTTCCAGGGCCCCTGCTCTAGGACCCTTGAACCTTGCCCGGGAGCGCTCAATAAAGCCACATTGTTTGGCCCTACTATGTCTGTCTCTCACCTTCTTTCTGTTGTCGCCAACTTTACATGTTCTCATTGCTTTATGAAGCAGTAGCTTTCCAGAGGCTATTACTCTGCCATTCTGGAAGTGCTTCTCAGAGTCCACTCTTAGCCACTACACAAATGCTTTCATCAAATGGAGGGGATCTACTACACCCCTTGGTGTTTTACATTTTGTAGGGCTATTTTTGGCATCTAGCAGTCTTCCTGACATATATCTGTTGAAACTTATTATTTATGTATATTCTTTTTTTCTCCATTTCTCCTGTAAATTATAGAGCATTATATTGATCTTTTAGAAATTATAGGTATAGAAAACGATCTTTGGATTTCTTTTCAGTACAATGAAGGGATGTTATAAAATATTTGTTTAAACACTAGAAAAGGGCATTGCTCTTCAAAGGTTGGAGATCACTGCCCAAGACTCCCCTCTGATTCCTATCACATCTTTACCATACCCCTGGTTCTGGAAGATCTCCAAAGAGTGTCTCTAGCCCCTATCCCACTAAAGTGAATTGACATTGAACAAAGAGGGAATTTGGGGGGTAAAAAGTCAGAGGCCATTATAAGTATTTCTCAGGAAATTAGGCAGAATGGGAAAAAAAGTGGAAACCACCTAACCACATAGAAGACACTAAGGTGTTTCCATATTAAAATGTCATCTTCTGGTTAATCATAAATTCTGACTATGAGAGTCATTATATATACCATTCAAAGGTTACTACTTTTCAAATAAATAGAAGCTAATAAAATACGCACCACCTAGGCTATACCGAATGTAATTTAATTTCTTTTGCTGATTAATAAGGCCTCTAGAAAATCTTTATAAAAATAACAGCTATCAACTTTAGGATATCATATTCATAAATAGCTTTATAATGCAAAACAGTAACTTTGGTTCCTACTGGGCCTATTGGCTGGATTTTTTAAAAACCCTCTTTAATAATTATGGAGAAACTTGGCGTGAATTTACCATAGAAAGTTTTTTATACATTAGTTTTACAGACAAATATTCTCAAAACCCAATCTTTTCTTCATTTTCAGTCAGGGATCAATTCCTAACTCACTATGTGAGAGTAGTAAAATGGGATGAGGTCTCATTTTCAAAATGAACCCAGCAGAGGGAACCCAGCAGAGCTCAGAGAGGGCCTTCTGCTAATTAGTGATGACAAATGTGGTTCATGTGGACGAGTGGCATCTAGTTTCAGAGAATTTATTTTTGTTTTCATTGGGGTTTTTGCCTTGTTTCGTTTTGCTTTATTTGTGGGTTGCTTTTTTCTTTGTTTGTGTTTTATTTTTGCCAAATTTAGTTTCATTCACTATCTCTTCCATTTGCTGGTACTACACCGAAAAAAAAACCAGATAATCACAGGAAAGGAGGCAAGGAAAAGAGGAGAAGAAAGAAACCTGCATGAGCATCCCTTAAATTTCTAAATATTGCTATTAGTAAAGTTGCTATAAAGTTTAAGAAGAGAGTGGAAAGGCTGTACTCTCATGGCTCAGGAATGACATGTCCCCAGGAGACTTTGTAAATAGAGACTTGTCAATTTTGCTGGACATGTAATTTAGTACATCTGGACCCAGATTTAGTTAGCTAGCATGCCCCGGCAGGACCACACCAGCATTGAGAGCCAGTGTCCTTTCTATTGGCTGCAGCATCCAGCTGGTTCATGTCTGTGTCTGAGCTGTTACTATTTTAACTATTACCCCTACTATAGATACACATTGTGGTTTTATATTGGGAGTTACACAGTCCCCAAGTCCACCCCCTACCTGCAGCCCCTCCATTGGTGTCTCTTGTGCTCAACCTGTGACTTCTCAATGAGCATCATAGAACCCTTTGCCTTCATAAGACAAGCAAGAACAAATACCTTCATTACTTCTCCCCTTTTTCTGGGTGGGCAATTTGTTCCTACAACAGTGTCCTTTACTGAGCTTGGATGTCCATGGTGTCCCATCTCCCTATGATGTTGCCTTACAAAAGAGGCCATTCATGCTGGCCACCCCTGGCTCCTCCAGCCGGCTCCCAGCCAGAGGGAACTGAGGTAGCTGAGCCTCAGAGAAGACAGGGGCACCAGCCTGGTCTCCACCTGGTTGGATCACTGGTCTCTGACCGACGTGACCCAGTGGGTACCCATATGCCCCTTCCTGGTTTCAGCACTCTGCTAGCCCCTAACAGTGAACAGCCACACTCTGTCGTAGTGGAGTGCTCCCCGCTCCCAGCTCCGTCAAACCCTCCTCCAGCATGCCTCCCTTCCTCTGAATAATCCCTTTCTGTCCTCTTGTTTCACTGTATTTCCTAACTGACAAGCTTTTTCTCAGTCCAGGCTTTCATTTACATCTGCAATGTCTGGTTAGACAGGCCTCAGAGTCCACCAAATTGCACCCACTTCTTTCCAACAACTCCCAGCCTGACCCTTCCCCAATGCCATTGGAATGGCAGAGTTCAATAATTCCAGGATGTGCTGTCATTTTTGTCACCAATATCATTGCCTGTATTCGGAGTGCATTAGCAGAACTGGACAGGTGGAGCTCTACCTATATGCTACAAATGCACAATTTGCAAGAGAGACCAATGCCTTTCTTCCACCCTCTACCATTTTTTCAAGAAAAGAATTCAAATACTTGGCTTACATTTGAAATTGGTCCAAGACATCTCCTCTAGACATCTCCTTTTCTTTCTCTCAATCTTATCCGTGTTCTCCCCTAAGCCCTAATAAAGCTGCACAAACAAAATTACAAGCCCATATCTCTTCCTCCTCTTTGAAGAAGTCTTCTTCTCTGAAACCTTTCTGGACAGATTGCAAATGGGATGACCCTGTGGAGTGTTTAAACAGTTAGCCAAGTTAAAGGCAATAAAGGACTCTGTGTTTAAATTAACCACTTTATTTTCTTTGAACACATGGCACACAGAGCCCCGGAGCCCATGTTGGCCTCAGCTGTGTTCTCCGGCCAGCTCTCCACCATCCCACGTGCTCCTGCCCCCCTGGATGTGACCTTAGCCAGAACCACGACAGATTTTGAACTGTGCTCTACCTTTTTGGGAGGGTAAAGTAGTCATCTGAATGTTTTTTGGGGAAACTGATACATGTTTATTGTAAAATTTTCAAAAATTGCATAAAAAAATACCAAAGTAAGAATCATCCACTTTCTAACTACTCCGAACATTCATAACATTTCGTTAAACATTCTTTAATATGCCTGTTTGCATATCATGGGCATTTTGTATTGCTGCATAGTAAAGTAGCACAAACTGAGCAGCTTAAAACAACACAAACTTCTCATCAAGCAGTTTCTGTGGATCAGGAGTTTGGGCACGGGCTGGCTGGGTTCCTTGCTCAGGGTCTCATGTGACTGTGACACACGTGTTGGCTGGGACTGTTGTCCTATCTGAAGCTCAGGGTCCTCTACCAAGCTCATTCAGGTTCTTGGAAGAATTCAGTTCCTTGCAGCTGTTAGAACTCATGGAAGCTTCCATCTTCTTCAAGGCTAGCAGGAGAAAGTCTCTGCTACTTGGAATTCCTGACTTGCTCTGTCTCTGACCTCTAGACCCAGATTTAAGGAGCCATTTGATTAGGTGAGAAACACCCTGATAATCTCCCATCTAACTAACTCAAAGGCAACAGATTAGTAACCTTATTACAACTGCAAAATCCTCCTTGACAGGTAAAGTAACATGATCACAGGAGTGATAGCGCTTCCTCTTCACAGATTTCTCCTACACTCAGAGGGGGGAAATATACAAAGAGGAGGTAGCAGGAGTCATTTAAAAATTCTGGCTTCCACACTTACATATGCATACAATGAAGACACGCACTGTACATGGTGTTCTGTAGTGAGATTTTGAAACACTAATATGCCATGACGTCTTTCCTGCCTAATAAATACAGATCTGCATTTTTATGGCTGAATAGGGTTCTATTTTGTGTTTCAAAATACTTAACCAGATCTTGGACAGTTAGGTTGCTTCCAATTTTCCCTTCTTACACATTATGCTAAGATGAATTTTCTTATGTACAGTCTTGTCTTCACATTTGTGTGATTATTTCCTGTGCACAAATTCAAAGCAAATGGGTTTATGAAATCAAAGAATAAATCAAACCAGTGCTGTGAGGTCCCATGTAGCTAGGGTCCCCCAGCAGGGCACGGTGCTGTTTTTCTAGTGAAGTTCTGCCTTTGGTGAAGATTCCTGGATCCTTTGTACCATTTCTGCTGAATTATTGGCATCCTTGAAAGGAGTTCTAAAAATTACTAGCTGTCACTGCACAGAACATACGGGAAGTAGCATAAAGCAGAGATGTGTTTTTCACTTGTCACCTCCACCATTATCCCCCCAAAAGTTGTTTCCATCTGGATTAAACAACTGTCAATGAAATAGGACCTTTATTTTAATTTCTACACTGCTTCTTTAGAAAGAGGCAATGAAGAAACAAGATTGTTTTGGCAGTTTATAATTTTTTTAACTATAAAGGGACACTGTACATTCTGACTGTCTAGTGAGAACTCAGGTTTCAAATGAAGGCTCTGAGAAAATATAATTGAGTCTTAAGAAGAAACAAACCAACAAAGGTTTAATTACAGCTACTTTGCTAGATGTCCTCATCATTCATTTAACCAATACTTAGCAGCCCCTCCTGGCAGCCCGGCTGGCCCTGCTCCGCTGCTAGGATGGGGGTGAAGAAGACAAGCAGAGCCCCCAAAGCGGATTCAGGTACCCACAGAGAGACTACTGTGGATCTACATAAAGAAGCTTTAAAGTAAGAAGTAGCATTTCAGGAATCAGTATATATTTCCCAACCTGGAGCGTCAGTAGGTAGAATTAAGAAAAGTCTGTACAAGAGGAGTGTTTGAGGTCTAATGCACAGTGTGGTTACTATAGTTAATGATAATGTAGTGTATGTTTCAAAATTGCTAAGACAGTAAATTTCAAATGTTCTCACCACAAAAAATGTCTGTGAGGTGATAGATATGGTAATCAGCTTGAATTCAATCATCTCACAATGTATACACGTAGCAAATCATCACTTTGTACCTCTTAAATATATACAATTATTATGTGTCAATTGGCGGTGGCCCCGTCCCTCGGCTCCTGGCCGATCTGGGGGCCGTGCCACCGGCTTTTCACTCACTGCCGAAGGCCCGGCCGTGCTGGGAACATTCTCGCCCTCGCCATCCGCAAGTTTCTGACCCTGTTAGGAAACTCTCCCACCTTAAACACACGGATGACGTCTCAGTCACAGGTGAAACTGGAAGAGGTCACATGTAGCTCATTCAATGTCAGAGTGAGAGAAAAAAAGCTTTTCCCCAGGTCCTGGGCATTCGAAAAGAAATATTATCCTCAAAGAAAAGTCTTTACTTGAGATCTGAAGTACCAAGCATATTTATCTTGTTCCAGGCTAACCTTGCCAAGGAGATTGGAATTTAAATAAGGCTATTCGGGAGCCTATTAATCTCGGGTGGTGGCGCAGCAGTGAAAGCCGGGGGCGCTGAACACCACGGGCTGCGGGAAGCAGGACCGGGTCCGTTCAGGATTACACGTGTTTTCTTGCCGCTTTTTCCTGTATCCCTCTGCCCGATGGGGCGACTGTGACTGTTCTCAGGGGAGGCTGGCAGGGTCATTGTTGGCTACGCACAGGGACCTTCCTTCCAGCCTCCGAGAAAGGATGGAGGCTCACAGGTGGGAACCGGCCTGGTGCTCCTGCTCGGAGACCTACACACCTTCGCCAGCACCCCCTCTGCACCCTGTCCCCGTGACCCCGCCCCACTTCCCACGCCCACCCGGGGCTGCCCTCAGCACGCACTCCCTCTCCACCCCCTTCCTCTGTGACCATGCCTGAGCCTCTCCCAACTTACAGGCAATCAAAACGGTCTTCCCTGCATTGTGTGACGGGCTGGCCACTGCCCTGTCTTCTCTTCCCCGTCACAACCCACCTCACTATTAAGGAATAATCTACACTGCCGCTCTCCCCTTCATTCATTCCTCTCCTGGTTTTGCTAAACCCTCCTCCATCACCTGTAAAGACAGCCAGACCTCCTTCTCCTCCTCCTCTGCAATCTGGAGTGTCATGTGTGCATGCAAGAGTGCCTGTAGGGTCTCATTGCCTGGATTTCCACAGGCACTCAACCTCATCCTGGTCGCCCACCCATCACCACCACCCCAGCACAGAACTTCTTCTCCTCCTCTTTTCTTACAAGTCTTGGTAAACAAAACCATTGTACTTCCTGGAGACACAGAAGTCTTTCTCAGCTTGTCCAGGCCCATGGCATCTCCACAGGCTGGTTGGTTTTGCCTTCCCACAGCTTCTCTCCCTCCCTGAGGTGAGGGCCCCTCTGCAGCAAGACGTTTTTGGTCTGAAGACCACTGCAGGGCTTCAGGGGTGGGGGACCACTGGGCTCAGGCTCCTCTTGCCTCTCCACCCATCTTCCACAAACTCAGATTTGCAAATTTAACCTTTCTTACGTTATTTCAATGGCCCCTTATTGCCTAAGAATAAAGCACAAATATTTAATTTGGCACAAAAGGATCTCACAGTCTTATCCTCACCTATATCACAGCTCAGTGTTTAAAATAGGGGTCTCAATAGGGGAAAGGAATTCCTCAAAAACTGATTCATGTGATTAACTGTACACCTTGGTAAATTCACTGAAAATCATTTAATTATACACTTGAGTGTTGGTTGTACGTAGATACAGTTGGAGCACTATGTATGTACTCTATGGACTACTTTGACAGAGTAGATTTTTGAATGTAACAAGATAAGTCAACTTGAGTGGTAATATATTTTGGGAAATCAGCTCACTATAAATTGTGACTGTAACCATTATACTGTAAATGCTTTGTAGTTTTCCCCCAACAATAAAATAAATAAATAAATAAATAAAAGTGAGAAAAGCAAAAAAAAAAAAGAGAGAGAGAGACAGAACATGCTTTACTATCCTTTCCAGGACATTCCCTCTGTTACATATTCCCCACTCTCAATCTTTGCCTTCCTATATCTCTGGGAGGAGGCGTGACTACTCTGTTACAGAAGGAGTGACCACTCCTCAGCCCCAGCCCTTTGCTGTTTTGCTGGAACAACAATCCACTTTTGCTACATCTTTGATTGTTTAAAAGAAGCTGGGAAAAACAGTCTTGGATGTGCAATCTCTTGGTTTTCAAATGCTTGCGACTACTTGGAGCAGACAAAACCTGGATCTGAGCTCTGTCCTCTGC
>CAUYRT010036742.1:0-29937 GCA_963574885.1 Lepilemur ruficaudatus
TAGGTTAACTGAAAGCAAAGACCTTGTCTTTTTTTTTTTTTTTTTTTTTTTTTTTGTAGCCCTGGTGTCAAGCACACTGCATAGCACAGAAGAATCATTTAATAAATGTTTGATAAAATAAACTCAGGGGGGGAAATTCCAAACTGTAGGTCAGAAGAATCTGATTCTGAAAATAGTGCTTTGAAAGATGGAGCCCAAGAGAAGACCTGGTTTCCAGGTTTATAAAGAGATAAATCTAAAGCTAATTTCAAAGTTGTATGACTGTCATTAGCATTTTTTTTCTTTAGAATATCTTATGCAGGTTCATTTCCATAGCATTATTTAAAGAGATGGCATCCATGAAAAGATTGCTAAAAGCATTGGCCTGATGTTTTTCTATTGGGAAAAGCTACATGATTTATATTAATGATTTTTCTTTCTTGGCATCATGAAGACAAGTCACACCATTTAAAATTGAACTTCTGAATTTACTCCATGGTATCAAAGTTTAATACAGTGCAAAAGATCCATACAGAGGTTAGGTTTTTTTTTTTAAAAAAAAAATCATAATTGCACAGAGCAATTGTTCGCTCAGGGAATGCCCCTGACTGGAATTCCCAACAGTTCTGGGTACCATGTGCTTCTTGGTTGTAGGTTCAGGCCTTTGTGTACTTGGTGTTGTCAAAAGGACAGTCCAAGAGTGGAAGATTAGGAAACAGGGAAGGAATACTTGGAATTGAAGACATCTTACTTCATACATTCCACATAAATCACCTGAGGCACACATCCAAAAGTTCCTGAGAATTAGGTACAATCCTTTCCAGTTTGGGAAGAAGAGGGATAGAATACTAGAGAAGCTTCAGGAACTCAATTGGAAAATCAGAGGCATTTATAAAGCAAGACTAGTGACCAAGGCAAGTGCTGAACTGAAGCACCTTGACTTATTCCAGCACTGGGGTTTAAAGTGGCAGCTAAAATCTCATCTGCCTGACCCGGGAGAATTCAACACTTGGGCGCTGTGTTTAGGGGCAGGGGATAAAGTCTCTACCCAGTTGCACTCTGTGACATCCTGCATCCTGTTTCCTACATCCCACTCTATTTGGTAGCAGTCCCCACTCCAGGGCAGGTTTAGAAGCAAAAGAATTTTCTATCACGCCATTAGCCCTGAGACTCTGGACTCTGCACACAGAATTTCCTCCACGATAGGTAAGATGTTTTGAAAATTAACGGAGGAAAAGAAATAGAAGTATGTTGAAGGACAAGGTATTTAAGAAATTAAAACAAAATGCTCATTTATTGTTTTTAATATGTAGTCAAATATGACAGCAGTATTACACAAAGAGCTCCCTTCTCCCCTTCCTAAAATCCCAAATTTGTTGAGTCCAACTGAAAGTGAAAAAAAAAAGCCATGATTTAATTTTGAAACAAGCAATCAACAGCAAGAACACTGGTAACATTTGGTCACAACCAGCTTCCACACCTTTGAAGTTGAATTGCAATCATTGTGGCAGTCAATACAATGGATTTCTTATCAAATTATTACTAGGAAAAAAAATATTCCCCACACACTGAAAGCAAAACCAGAAGAATTGCAGAAAAACTTGGTTTAAGAAGCTGTGTGAAGACAACATTAATGAATTATTGCAATCATAATAGTCCCCAGGTAAAAGATAGATGGCAAATTAATGGACTGTAAGGAAATACATTCAAACTTAGACAATTAGTCTTACAGTGAAAATGATCAGGAAGCTTGCAGAAGTACGTAGCATCTGAATTACTGAATTTGAACAAAAGGTTCCAATAGAGGTCACACTTCTTTTGCTCGCAGACATCATTAGTGCAAATTCAGATACAATCGTTTTTACATTTGCAGGCTCAGGTACGTCCAACAGAAGGTCATCGGGAAGTATGTGTATGTTATTTTAGCATGACAGAATGCAGCCTTGGAATGTCTCATTGACATGGCAGAGAAAATAGGAATGATGCCCAGAGAACTGGAATGAATTCAAAATGCTCAGTTTTCCAAGCCCTGTTTTAATGAAGTTTTGGAAAACCTCTGCAAAATTAACCTTCACCTGAAAGACACGTCCTTGGGCTGGCATACAGGGATTTTGAAAACAGTGAGAAATAACTGGTGGTATTCTGTGCTTAGCCACAGAGTCTTTCCTTTTGTTTGGCGGGGGACTGGGTTTACAGGGTCAGATTTTCCTCTGTGTTCTCTTTAAGCAGCACCACAGTGAGCTTTGTGATTTCTACAAAGAGTACAATTATATCCACTTTGAAATGCATTACAAATATTCTGCACGCTGGTGCAACTGGCATAGAACACGGACAGAGCCCCTTCCCCCCCCGAAATGCCCAACTTCTTTTTTCACACTTCAACATTTCAAATGACTACAAACAGAATTACCAGAAACAGTAGTAAATTCCTGGCATTTGAAGTTCCCATGATCCCAGCTGGCATGTAAAAAAAGGCTGTCTCCTTTTTTCCCCTGAAAATAATGTACTTCCCAGGCACTGTCCAAATGCCTCAAATCAGGCAAATGAGACATTTGTTTTGACCAACCAATGAAAAGACTTCCCTTTTTCCCAACTAGGGCCCCGAGACTGAGTTACTGGATACGCAAAATGTCTGCGTCTAAAGAGACTTCATTGATTTCCCTAAAATGATTTTAACATTTCCTTGCAAGTGAAGCTCTGATTTTGCTTGATGTTATTTTCAAAGTAGCCTGTTGAAGGACACTTAATTTGAGTTTTTATTTCCCTGCTATAAATAGGACAATCTGAGTACGTTTTTGTTCAAACTACCTTTAACATGGTTTCTTAGGCTTTTCCACAATGTCTAGACAATAGCACTTGAGTACGGGCACCGGGATGGTCAAACTTGCCAGATATCCAGCTTGGGATCACAGAAGAAAGTATGCTTTCTTATCCTTTCCTTAGGAAAATCGTGTTTATTTTATTTTATTGCCTGTGTGTGGTTGGCTGGCTTATGGTCGTCGGTAAAAACAGAAGCAAAGAACATGATCGTGCCTTTTAAGTCAGGGGGACAAATGGAAAGTTGCTTTTTGGTCAGTCTCTGACCATAAATAACCCAATTCCCTAGAGCAAGGGCTGGCATGATGTTAGGACTGATGCCACGGAAGACGTACAGGGGGTGATGGCTGCATTTAAGACTCAATGGGCACATCCTTGGCTTTCTGTATGTCACATACCTGTCCCTTAGCATTACTTGCAGAAATCTGTGCTCCTGTGTCTGAATGACCTTAATTTGTGCTGACCCTATTGAATATTTATTTGCACACTGCTCTGTAGAAGCTGAAAACTCTACCTAGATAGTACACTTAGATTTTTACTTTTTTTCCACAAATCATCTCCATTAACTTATTCCTCTGTTTATACCTCTGACCACACAGCAAACCTTTAAACTTAGTTTCATGCTATTTGTTGGATAGGCACAGAAGGTTTACAGCTGCATGGTCAGTAAGTGATACTTTGGTCATGAATATATATTTTTGTAATGTTAGGAAAAAGAGAGACTTCTGTTAAAAATCAAAACTCCAGTGGGATGAAGAGAAGTCATTGATATTTTTCAACCAGAATCAAAATGAATATAAGATCACTATCTGCCAAGTCAAATTTTTTTATTTTATTTCATTAAAAAAGAAATTCTTTGAGTTATTTTCAAATGTTAATAAGTCTTGGAAATTAGAAAATGTTGAGTTCCAGCTTATGATTTGCATTTAATTTTTTTCTAGCCTTTTATCCTAGATCTAAAGTAATACAGAATCCTTCAGTGTAAATAGTGAACTGGAAATTACCTTAGAATAATAACAAACTTTGAGCATTTTGATCCTCTAGATATAATTTGGTCATTCATAATAAATATGTTATTGAGAAACCAATGATGATATATTCCATAAACTTGTTACAGAAAATTGGCTCCTGAAATTATGCGATTTTACTTTAATAATTATCATCTTCTCTGCAGTAATCATTGAGAAAGCAGTGGGCTTTGGATGGCTTAAAAGTTACACCGGGTGATAACTAGGCAGATGTGCTACAGTTTAAGTTGAAGCTAGAAGATCAACTGAATCAAAACCTTAAGAAGTAATACCATGTTGTCTGATATAAAGCAGTCGTAGAATAGAAAATTATACTCACATGGGAGGGCCTCCAAGGTCAAAGTTTTCTGATTTCCCTGATTGTCTTACAAGACCTCTCTCCCGGTGTGCTTGTCAATATTCTATAGCTGTAGACTTTGTAATCAAGGTTTCCAATTGTGTACCCATATTAGCAATTTGTAGTAAGTAATTATGAAGGCTGTCAAAATCTGGGTTGGTCTTTAGCAAAAGAGATAAGGGATGCCTGATATTCCAGTCGGGGATTTGTTATTATTTCTGGGAATATTCTTAAGGGGCTGTCTTTTATAATTTTACAAAGTTCTCCAATTGGTGCAAAATAGACACCAGTATAAACTGATCAAATTCAGAGTTATCCGTAGGAAGTTACTGGCCCTACAGGAAAACTGACATAAGGCACATCAAATGAGTACAAACTTTGGCTTCACGGATTTAAACATTCCAACTCTGAAACTTCTAATTTTCTATTATTTAGAACAAAGGGGTTGTTTTCCAATGAGGGAAAATAAAAAATTGATATCATTATGACTGCTATAAACCCATAGCTGTCTAGACAATGGAAGAGAATGTTCTGATGATGCAAACAGGACAGTTTTCAGAAATCGAAAGCAGAAATAGAATGCTCATCCAGGTATACTTAAAATTAGACGTACCAAGCTTCTACTTCAATGCATATTTTGAGGCAAAGACTAAAGCATAAGATGTGTAGATGTGTGACATGGCCAAAAGAAAACTCCCCAAAGCAAAGCCTGAGATAGTGACGTATGATTTCAGTATCAAGTCCCCATACTGAATGCAAAGATCGCTGCGGCAGCTATTACAGCAGCCGAGCATAACTACCAAACAGCCTTATCTCTAGCCAGGAAAAAGTCAATTCCCCACTTCCCAGAGATAATCAATCTTCCAGTCTCCTTTCAATAAATTTGTAACACTGAGAAATGGAGAAATAGATAAGGATGACGTTGGGTTGTGGTTGAACTGTGTGTGACTTTTGTGGTTCATTCTAATTCCAAGAGTTTATGATTCTAAGACTTCTTATAAATAAGAACCTACCTAGGATGAAGATTAAATGGCAAGAGAAAGAGAAACATTTTTTTTTCACTTTATATATTTTGCTTACTAGATAATACAGTGGTTTCAACCAGGGGAGATTTTGGCCAATCTCTCTCTTCACCTCTGCACCCCAGGGTACACTGGCAATGTCTGGAAACATCTTTAGCTGTCACAAGGTAGAGGACATCAACAGAAGCCACAGAAGCTGCCAAATACCCTACAATGTGCATACCCACCCTCTACACCATTGAAACAAAGAATACCTAAAATGTCAATAATGCGTAGGTTGTGAAAAGCTGAGATAGTCTAGTAAATGACATGAAAACTACACACACCTAAAGTGCAAATGCTGCTATGAAACACTGTTGCTTCTGAATATCTTAAAGCAGTGATGTTGATAATTCAAAAAGCCACAGTAGAAATACTGGTGCTAGAAAGTCAAACTTCAACTACTGCATCTAATCAGTAAGAATACAAGTGAACTGGAAAGTCTCTCTGGGTCAGGGACAACTTTAAGTAACTTTTCTACTCATAAATGAGATTAATGGATCCTTTCCAATAGAGCGAACAACAGAGATGTGCAATGATGTATTGTAGTCCAGAAACATTCTTCAGGCAAATACTTGATAGTTCCTTACTTTAACAGAACAGAAAATTGGAATTGGAAATTGATAGAGTAATATTGATCCTATCTCCTTGCAAAGTTTGGTTTGAGGATTTCATTGTGTTATAACAGTTTACATGCGTGATCTCTCACTGTTTGTATTTATCACAATACCACAAGATCTAGCACAGTAACTTGGTTTCAGTAGGTGTTCAATAAATATTTAAGTGAATAGAGTGAACAATGATGAAAAAATAAGGGGACAGATCAAAGTGCTCCATAAAATGTAAAATGCTTTGCAGACACAAGGGAACAGCAGAATATAATTGGTAATACCCCAGATCTCACAATATTTGCTCAAAAAAACCTTAGGATAAAAATGTTCAAATAGTTGAAGAGCAAATAAAAATTGTGACTATATATGTGGTAAGAAAAACTGCTATAAAAAATATTCATTTTCCAATACATTTGGGAAGAAATGAAACAAAGGCAAAACAATTTTAAATGGCAAAGATAAATGGGACTGTTAGCCTAGATGGCCACAGATGGTGGAAGGTCAAGGAGAGGAGATGTGTAAAACCAAAGAACCTTCAGTAGCTACACTTTGAAATTACTGGTGGCTGTAATAATAGCAGCACTCTTAAGTCAGCAACATGACAGAGGAAGACTGAGCCAGTGTTCCATATTACAGCACAGAAGAGATGGTCAATACAGCAAATACAGTTGGTTTTGAGATGGACTGTGCTTTCTAAACTGTTTGGTTGGCCTTAATTGCTGACAAAGGGGTATAGGCAATGAGAATTGGAACAAACATGTTAAGTTCAAGGCCCAGTTTTGGGACTAGGAAGATTAGTATATGTCTTTAGGCTTCAGTTTTCTTATCTGTAAAATGCAGAGATCGGACTAGATGACCGTCTGTGATTCTGGTGTATGAATGCTGATGCCACAAGTTGGGCGGGGCTCATAAAATTAAAGCAGGAGAAATATTTTGGAATTACTAAAGCACACTGTAATCAAACACCAGGAAAATGCCTTAAGAAACACAAAGCAAAAGAACTTTTCCCAAGAGGAAGAAACCATAATCATAGGATCTAGTTTTCAGTTTTATTTAAATATTAATTGCTTATCATGGAATGAAAGTGTCTTGAACCAAGGCATGGATTCTAACAAAATGTTTTCTCAAGTGGGCAATAGATCCCAGGGGCATTACCAAATTTATACTCCTTCATAAGGAAATAATACAAGAATTCTTTTTGCCAAAAACTGACAACTTATACTAATCTGAGAATATGTATTATATGGGTATTAGAATAAGTGAAAGTCATTTTATTCCTTTTACATAGTCTGCATTTGCAAACTTTTACAATTAAAATTAAGTTCCACATACTTTTATATTTTAATGCCACAGTCCCTTACTGTGTCTGCATAGTCTGCATTTGCAAACTTCTATAATTAAAATTAAGTTCCACATACTTTTATATTTTAATGCCACAGTCCCTTACACTTGTGTTATAGAGATAAAATAAATCAGAAATTATTTATGTTTGAGGTATCACTTTCTAAAAACGAGCTACGGGTCAGCTCCTGGGCCTCCCTATGCTGTAAAGAATAACATGGAAAATCAGAAGAAGCTAGAGAAGCTAAGTGACTTATGTAATAAAGAACTGAGCTGACTGAAGGATGTACATATGCAACTTTGGCCCAGGAGAGGAGAAATAGTTGGAACAGATGTCGTGTGGGGCAAATATTAAAGGAAATATTAAGATGGGCAAAAAGGAATTTAAGGAATTTTGCTGTGTGTTGTGAATGCATTCTCATTTGGCACTTTCTCAAGAAATGCATTGAATTGATTGTCTTTGAATGGCTTTTAGATAGATGACCTATTCTGCCTTTGAATGCAAATTTGGTGGTGGTACTGGACCAATAGATAGATGTGCAACCAAAACTTCTCTCTTTCTTTCTCCTCCTTTTTCTTCAAGGACAAGAAATTCAAAGGAAATACCTGCATAGCAATGTCCAGTAGAATTTTCTACAATAATAGAAGTGTTCCTTTTTGTCCAGTATGGTAGCCATGAGACAGGTGTGGCTATAGAGCACTTGAATTGTGGCCAGTGTGACCGAAGAACAGAGTTTTAATTTTATTTAACTTTAATTAATTTAAATTTCAAAAGCCACGTTTGGCTAGTGGCTATAATATTGGACAGCACAGTTCTAGAAGCTACATATGAGAGATTAGCAAATGCCCTTAGTATCTCAAACTAACATAATAATTGGAGGTCAACTGTACTTTATTATTTATCTTTAGCTTTCTGTTTGTTGTACATCTTGAAGTCCAAATCCTTCATAAACAAACCGCCATTGTGGTCAGTGCCATCTGTCTGGCTTAAGATATTTTTCTTGACTTTCAATATCTCTACTTAATCACTTAATATTATTTTTTCAAATAATAAAGATAAAATAACTAAATTCCTCTATAGCACCATTTATCTGATTTCTCCAGAAGTTTGTGTCCTTTTGTAATTCTTAATTTTTTACTGTTATTGTTATCCTCTCTATTATGTTCATAGTATGTTAAGTCACATACACATGTACCCTCTTTAATACATAAGATATGTAAAGTCCAAAGCATCAGTGTCCATTATGAATTTCCAGAAACTGTGTGTATGTTTGCTCAAATGGGCAGAAAGAACAAACCAGAAATATAGAATAGAATGAAAGCTTCATGAAAGAAAGGAATTCAGTCAGCACTTCCTCTTACCATTAAAGAATTCATATACCACAGAAACTTTTCATCTCCTTTCACTCTTAGTTCTGTTAGGAAGTTTTTCCATACTTTACTTTCAAAAAATTTTCCCTATTACTGGTGTTTTGGTTCACTGAACGATTCAGAGGGTTTTATGATTTCTTTACAGAATTATCAAATCTTTTGAATCTAAAATAGAAGATGAACTCTGAAGGGTATAGAAGATGAACTCTGAAGGGTATAAGAATATTAAGAATTGTGTAAGGATATACATGCAAGATTTATATAACTGCCAATCAATTGCTATTGGAAGCCACATACCACAAAAGCTAGTGAAAGAAGCATCATCTTATCCTAAAAGGAAGTCGTCTATGTGTTCCTTACGCATTTGTAGAATACCAGTTGCACCAGTTACATTGGCAAGTCATTTGGTTATTGCTATCCGACCAAACCTACTCCACAAGAGTAAGTTGGAATATTTCATATAAACAGAACATAGCTACTGCAGAGATTGTCATCACATCCTTCAGTCACCTTGCTTTTCTTTTTTTGTTGTTGTTGTTGTTGAAATTATTAACTAAATGAGTTAGGAAAAAGTTACCACTCTCATCAGATACTTAAAATTGTAAAGCAAAATACATGGGCTAGAAAGGGCACTTGTTCATGTCAGACAATTGTGATGATAAGGTGTGATATTCTATGAGTGGAATGAGGTTGTCCAATGCAGACATTGTGCACAGAAGCTAAGCTGTTAGTAAAGTGCTGCTTATAAGACATCTGTTTCTTGAGACCTGAATCTGCAAATGTTGAATGCTGTACCTTACAAGAACCAACAGTTTCTTGGCACAGAATGTAAAAGTTTCATGGGTCAGGGTGTTGATGACATTGTATGCGTAGTACCTGAATTTAAACTTTAGGAGCTCAATATATATATTAACCATTTTCCTCCTCAAGTGATGCCTTTTCTTTCTTCATTCGCGGGGAATTTTCGAAATCCGGATTGTGATTACAGAGCAATTGAGAGCTCTATCCAAGGAGCTTTTTGCATCTGCTTTATTGAGCCAGGGAGGGAAGGTGTTGACATGAATGAAAAAGTGGATCAAATAGGCAGGAAAATGATGGGCACTGCAATTAATTGAACCACTTTTGCTAAGTGACATAAAAATATTCTAATATTAAGGATTATTTTACAACTCTGTGGAAGTAATGCAGTGATGCATCTTGCATTTGTTTTGTCTTGATGACAAAATGCACTCTTAGAATCACAAGAGCCTGCCTTGTGTTAGTTATAAACAAAAATATATTTATATATATATTTATGTAACTACTATGTGCTTTAAAGAAAATTACTGTATGATTCAGCAGGGTTCTTTCATTTTTTTTTTTTTTATCGCCATGCTGACTTCAATGGCTTCTTAGACAGGAATTGACAATGAAATGGGTCTTTAGTACTGAAATAGCATAAAATAAAAAAAAAAAATGTTAAAAATCCCTTAACATTTTTGTTTCAAAAATGATTAAGGAACTCTTCATACTGATTCCGTTTGTTTCCGTCAGCCAAGAACAAGTGTGGCTTCATGGGACTTCACAGTTGGGAAGTGGAGGCAACGCTTCTTCAGATGTTTTGTTCTCTGGCAGGAGAACGAAAAGCCTCATTGGCCATTCCCTCATCCCTAATTGTTAGTTAAAAGTTTGGAAATTTCTGAAATTTCCAAATGCTTATAGAAAGGGCATTCATTATCAAGGAAGAGGCAGACATAGTTTGAACCTCCTGTACAGATAAAAGATTCATCCTGTAAAGTAATGCAACTTGTTGATACAGATGGATCTAGACCAGAAAAACAGAGTCCTTTTGCCACACATCTGTTTGGAAAAGATAGAAAAATCTCTTATTTTGTGTTTGTTTTTGCTCCTGCATGAGTGGTTTTTCTCAGCCGTCTTGAAACATTCATCATTGCTCTTTTGAGTGAAAGAGTTCAGGCTTTGGAACACAGTTACCTTTGAGACATCAGAGAAGAACATTTGAACCCAAGGTATAGATCCCTCATGAACTAAATAAAGCTTTATTATTATTATTTTTTCTCAATCCCTTTGCAACCCTGCACCTAAGCCAAAAGCCTTATAATCTTGTCATACTTCAGATAAGTCCACAGGAGATGTTCCAAGTGAACTATAGATATCATTCCACTAGGGAATTCTATGTTCAGTGTAAATGGTTTTAGGTTTTTCTTTTACCCTTCTTGGCCTGGGCTTGTCCAGAAATCTTGTTTCTTTCAGGCTACAGCAGCTTAGGGTTCCTTTGTGTGTATGTGTTTGTTTGTCTTAAAGGTATAGGCAAAATTTTAGTTTTAACACCTGTAAACCGGTACTGGTGCTGTTCTGTCCTAGAAATTTTAGCACTGCTCTGATACAATAAAACCTTCTTTCTCTCCAACTGGTTCAACTTCAGCATAGGCAGGATGTCCAGAACCTCTTCGAAACTTCATTGCAGGCCATCTGCTTGGGCGTCTCTAAAACAGAAAATGCAAAAAAAAAAAAGTAACACATTAAATTTTTTTCTTATTATGGCCACAGTCAGAATTAAGTGTACCCCTCATAAGCTCTCAAAGGCCTGTGCTTGCATCTCTACTATGACACTACCTACCTCTGGCAGTGATAGTCCATTTGCTACACATATTCCCAGAGGACTGAGAGCTTCTCAAAGGAAAGATTTAATGCCTCATGCAGATTTATGTCTGAAAAATGCACAAATACAACTAGGCAAAAAAGACCTGAATTAAAAAAAAATATTTTAAATATTTAGCTGTTGAAACTCTCTTCTCTAGAAGTCAATATTGATGTCGCTTCATTTTGTTTATTAATTCATTCAAAAACTAAGGCTATAAAATTCTGCACAGTTCCTAGAAGTGTGCTTCTAATTAGGTGCTAGACTTCCCAGCAAACAAGCTCAAAAAATTATCACTGAATGTCTTAAATTATTTATTAAGATAAGCATTCTCATATGTGACTTTTTTTTTTGCTTAAAAATTAAAATGTCATACTCTGAAAGTAGAATCCATCATTACAGGGTATGGACAATCTCAAGCCTATGAAATAAATATTGCATGCAGTGGACGCTAGCTCTAAAATACAGGTTATTTGTTATTGACAAAAAAAAGCATTTATTCCCAGTACTTCGTCCATCAAACAAACCTTCTGTGATTTACAAATAGATATGCTGAAATGAATTATTAAGTTACAGCTGCGGAAGACAGTAAAATGCATTTCATAGTCACAGTGACACCAGAAACTATTATGCCATTCATCAAAGTGCCTGAAATTTTGGGGTAAATAAGACAATAAATATTGAAGGAAATTTATTTTTATCTAAAGAATTTTTAATGCGAGAAAAGGTTAAATATCAGAGTACATATACTGGCATTTTGTATCTTTTGAGATTTGCCAATTACATGCCAGTGTCAATGATTAATGGCTGTGAAAGAACTTTTTCACATCAGGTAGGAATGAGTATTAGCTCTACCTTCTGGAAAAATACCAATCAGGTAATTACATTGTGCCTACTAATAATGTGATGCACTGTCTCTATAACCATTATGTGGTCAGAATGCCTTAAATTTATTTGCTGATGAAGTCTCATTAAGTAAAACTGAATATTCTTATTTTCCAAAAGAAGTTAAAACTAAGGAGGGCCACAAAGCAAATCAACGTGTTTGTGGTGGGACTTAGAGCATTATCAATGGAAATGTACGAAGCACTTCTGGGGAAGAGGGTACTATGACTCAAGATTACCCCCGTTTGGAGGGAAAAGGCCACATGTTGCAGTATCCACTATTTGTAGCCCCTGCTCTGGTTTCAGTGACTTCACAAGTGGGCTTCTCCAAAGCCACGACTGCCCTAGTCAAACAACACCATGAAGATTTTGCCCTAAATCTTCACCTTTCCAAGGCCCACCTGGTTTATGGGTCCAGCTGGCAAGTGCAGCCCTATGACCTAGCAGTAATTTGCAGCACATAAAGAACTTGTGCTTTGTATGACTTTTCATTAAAGAGGAGTGCAGATGACAAGCATGTTGATGAGGATGCTTGTGAAAGTTACATTTTATTAAGCTCTGAACTATATTTCATGGTGGTTCACATACATGATCTCATTGAATATCCACATTTCAATCATTTCCATTTTTCACAAACCTGTGAAGCTAGCAAATGGCAGAGCCAAGATGTAAAATAAAACCTATCTACTTCCAAAGTTAATTTTTCCTGCTATGGAACTTTTGTATGGAACCAGAGAAGACCTCACATAGCCAAAGCAAATGAACAAACTGGAAATTACTTCTTAAAATTCAATGGTTTCTGCAGAACTCACCCCAACATTTGGGAACATGATTGTAGTTTTATTTTAGTCTTCAAAATATAACATTACCAACCCCTTAAGTATTCTGTTGCTAAGTCAGAATTACTAAGCTAATAATTCTACCTTAGGTGAAAAGACCGCAGGATTATTGATAATGTTTATCATGTACATGAGCTTATCACAGAGGTCCTTGAAGTAGAAAGCACAAAAATGTTGGGAGTGAAGCTTCCTTTTTTAAGGAAATACAAACTTATTATCCAAATTAATTGTATATCCTGAAAGATAATTTTTGAAATTTTTTTATTACTCGATGTAGAGAAAAAAACATAGAAACACCTCAACAACATTTAAAATCACTAATGAACCCATCACTCACACATAATTTGGTTAAACTATCAGTGTACATCACTCAAACATTTCATTACTAAAGTTGAACAAAATAGAGCACGTATAACCAGCCACAGAAGTATTCAAGACTGCTATTTTAACCAGGCACAACTGAAAATTTATACTTCCTCCAATCGTTTTTATTAGATTAAAAGAAAGGAAATTTTCAATAATAATAACTTATTAATATAATTTATGATGAAAGCTAACAGATGTCATGCAAGTAAGGTTTTAAATTTGGGGTCTTATTTTATATTCTTTCACAATTCCTTGACATGTCAATTTTAGCCATAACAATGCCAAATAAAGAGTAACGACCTCTCCAAAATCCTGCTTTCTTTCCAGAATACTTTCACAATGAAACAGGCGTATCCCAAAACAATTATGTGATTATGGATAAATCACTCGATTTCTCTGGGCCTTTGTCTCATCTGTAAAATGACAGCTAACTTGTCCTCTAAAGTTCTAGGATCTTTATATTTTCGTGTCTGAGATAAGTGACTTTAAAGCTGGGAGATCATAATTAAAAAAAAAAAATCCCTCCATGTGCCTCCTGCCTCCCTCCACTAACTTTCAGAATTCCTAAATTTGAATTAGGAATTCTAATATAAATTAGTCCTAACTGAAATCGCTTTTCTATTAATATGTCACTCTGCAGTTGTTCAGAGATTTCCTTATAAATGAAAATAATGGGACAATTCTACGACTTTAACGGAATAAATGAGCATTTACTGCTTACAGAAAAGTCCTTAATGTCAATGCTGTAATATAAGCCGTCTGCCCAGTGGACTGGGAATGGCTTGGACGGAAGGATCTAGAAACCTGGCCAACATGTCTAGTCTTGCCACGAATTTGCAAGCATATTAGAGATGGGATGTATTGTACTTCTTTCTTGAGGCCTAAACATTCCCGAATCTGTATTCTCTTTAGAATGGCTAATTCAAATTGTTACAGAAACTGTTAGAGACCCCAGGGTCACTTGATAAGGGAGCAGGATGTAGACTGCAAATTGAAGAATTCAAACCAGACTGTAATGTTAATTCACTACAGAGATTCAGGATATAATGCCTTGAAACATGACTGGGTGTGATGCGTGGGTGAGCTCTAATTTCATTCTGAGAATTATTTATGTGATTAATCACATTCAGAAGAAAACGCTCACAGTGATACGTTGGCACGGGGCAGGCTGTGCAGGCAGGAATTCTCCCTAATTACTCCTTCAGTACTATTAATTCAACAGTCATCCAGATCTGTCTCAACGGTCTGTGGCAAGATAATTAGCTGAAATATCCACAAACAAACCTGTAGGGTACGCTCGGTTAGCAGTGTACACAAGCTGCAGCTGGAGACTTCCCTTCCAGTTCAGAAAGCAGAACAGACAGTGCTTTTTGTTGGGTAGGATGGGCCCTTGAAGGATATTCTGGGCATGAATATGAAAAAAAAAGGGGGCTGATTTTGAAATTCAAGGTACAGATAAAGACACCTGTGCTACAGGATGGCACTTGCCAAGCAGGTGATTTGAAAGTTCTGGTATTTTGTGCTGCTTTGCTCAATGAACAGAGTGTAAGTAGAAAGAGAGATCACTTCCCAGCACAGGACGTGGGCAATGTCGCATGTCCTCTTTGTTACTTAGTTTCCTCATCTGGTAAATGAAATGAACTAGATTGTTGTTTTTCAAATTTCTATTCATTTAATTTTTTCGTTTTTAAGCCACAGATCCTTTTTTCTAATAAAATCTCACCTGGAAGCCCAAAGAGAAGCACACAGGGCAGGTCTCCTTTAATTGTGATGGACCGTCTCTGCTTACATGTTCTCCCTGATGCCTGAGAGAATCTATGCAGGCTATACTTTCTTAAGGCATGTTTTTGGAAACTGTGGAAATAAATCTGTGTTTCTCAAAGTTGACTGTGCGTACAAATCACAAGAGATCTTGTTAAACTGCACATTCTAATGTGGTAGATCTCAGGGAGACCTGGGAGTCTGCATTTCTAACAGGCTCCAGCTCACTGCTGGTCCACACAACATGCTTTAAAGGGTAATGATTTTCTAAGGTCTCTACAGAAACATCCTCCAAAATTGAGTGGAAGAAAACATACTGAACTTCGATCTTGCTTGTGTCTCCAGTAGACCTTCCCGGGAACTGAAGGCATCACAGCCGGTCAACCTTTCCATTTGTAGCTTTGATAAAGTTTGACCATCCAGTAGAAGAGCTGTTTTGTCTTTTTTTTCTTTTTCATACTTTGAAATACAAGTTCTTTTCTATTTTCCTTATCTTGTGTTGAATGTTTCTTCAGTCTTAACAAAATTATAAGCTGGATTGTCAGATTTAGCAAGTAGATGTATAAGACACCAGTTAAATTGGAATTTCAGATAAACAAGTCATTTTTTAAACTATATTACATGGGACATACTTATACTAAAAAATGACTCTTGTTTTTATTTAAAATTTAAATTTATCTGAGTGTCCTGTATTTTATTTGGCAGCTCTGTCTATAGGGAAACACAATGGCTTTGGGCCCTAGCCAATGAAACTTGCAATTTAATTAGAATAAACTACTCTTGTTTGTGGCTGTGTCTCTTTGCTTCATGAATTGTAGATCACATTTTCCTTAAAAAGAGTAACTCGAATTGATTAGTCTATCTTCCGAAAAAGCAGAAGGTAGCTTAGCTGAGAATTCCAAGCAGGACAATTCCAATTCCTTATTCATGAAGCAAAGCCTGAGTGCTTTTTACACATTTTTTGCTCATCGTATATTGGTTCGTCTTGCAGTTGGCTTTTCTTTAACCTACTGTTGCTACTTGCCATTGGTATGTTGCCTTCATTCTAGAACTGTCCTACAGATGATCCTGAAGAAATAGTTATAACCACAGTTGGTACATGTCCAAGATGCAAATTGTCCCAAAGCATGTAACAGAACACCTGTGTATTGGAATTAACCAACAAAATCCTACTATTCATGTGATTTTTCCAAAAGTACAAAGTAAGTGATTCTCCAATGGCTGCTAAATTAAGTTCAAACTCATTAATATGGGAAGAAAGATCTTTCAATCATGCATTTCAAATACTTAATATACATTATTTTCTTTCACTGTTTGGTGGTTCTCAGAGCTGACTGAAAAATAAAATCACCTGGGGAATTTAAAAACAAACAAACAAACAAAACTGATGTTGAGGCCCACTTCAGCCAACTGATTTACAATCTCTAGAAGGGACCAGGCAAGTGGATTTTGAAAAAGTTCTTCAGGTGAATCATTGAGTACAGTGAGGGTTAAGAACCAACCACTGCCAAACTGCACCTCTCTGTTTCCGGTTTATATCCCTTAATTTCCCACTCTGGGCCTTTGCTCGTGGCATTCCTGCAGCCTGGAAGGACTCTTACTTCATCATCTTTGCTCATGCAAACACTACTCATTTCACGTTATTTCCAAGAAAACTTTCCAGGTCCCCACCTACAGATTAGACGTCACGTCTCATTTTCCTGTGTTGTTTGAGACATTTCCTGGTATTTTATCACTATCTCTTGTCACATTTTAGCACACATTGTGGTTGTTTATGTGGTTGCAGATATGTAGTCTCTATACATACATCATGCTCTACGTATATGTCCTTGAGGTCAAGTGTTAACATCCTGTTCAACTCTGAAATAAGCACAGCAGTGGGGAACTGAAAATATATGACACCTAGAAGAAGATCCTTTTTGTAACATTTGCCTCCTCTATAAGATAAATTCATAAAAGAAATGCAGATAAGAGAAAATTTCCTTGTTTTGAACTGCATGGATATAATATGCCAGTAAAACATTAAAAATAAAAAAGTAAAATATTACCATACAAAAAGGGAAAAAGAGAGTGAATGAATGTAGTTTTTGAAAAAAAGGGGAAAAAAGACACATGAAGGAATATTGCCAAATAAATCAACACCACAAGGTTCAGAGTATGATTTGCACTTGTAATAATAGAATTGAAGTAGTTTAAGTTCTGCTTCTTCATTTTTACAAGCACGATGCTATCGTTCTTTATTTTGAATCTACTGTTTTAATACAGATATATGAAGAGGTATATGAATTGAAGACACCACCATGCCTGAAATGAGCGCAAAAAATTCCAAGACCTTACAAACTTATTCTCTAATTGGATGTGTGTAGCTAAGTTCACCGTGAGGGGCCAAGTGTGTAACTGGGAATTCTCTGAATTAACGTCCATGTTTTCCATGTAGGAGACAATGTTTTTACTAAAGGGTAAATAATAAAATTGTGCTAAGTTGAAGCTTACATACGTATATATTAACATCATGTCAATGAAACTCAGCAGTAAGGGAACCCACTCTTGCATGCAGATGGGCGAAAGTTTTTTTCAGGGAGGAATATTTTATCAGCACAATTTAGAATTTCTGGCACATGGTGATGATAAGAAGCCAACTTTATTTTAGTCAGTTTTATTATCATTCTTTACTGACAATGTACCCTCCTTTTTACTGCTGCACCTGGAGCAGACAGCTTAGATCGACCTTAGCCAGCAAAGTGTTATACACAAGGAACTCACAGTAAGTGCTTGTGTTGATTTGCATAGATCTTATTCTATAGTTTATGTCCCCACTGGGGGCATAGCATCCAGTCTCTGGGTGACAAACTACCTTCCTGACTCTTTTCCTTTTTTGACTTCAGTCCATTATTGGCCATTTCATTGCCCAAACCAAGAATGAATGTGATAGTGACTATATTAGTGCATTCATGGGGGAATAAATGCATTTTGTCAGCTAATAAAATTACTATTTACACATTTCTATGGAAAACACCGTACTAAACATAAGGCATTTATATTACATTTAGGCAAAATAATATATTTGCATGTAAAAGCTCGAACAGGAGCTAAGCAATGAGATTTGAGAGTCAGTTAAAAAAAACCAAGTATCCGCTGAAAATTGCTGACTATAAATGCTATGAGTTTTGTGGAAAAATACCTTCCTCTGAATTCTAGTCATCAGGGCTGGTTTTGTGGGTGGAATGACACTCACCATCAGTGCAGTTCTGATGCTACCCACAACACTCATTCCAGGTCATTAGAAAACATCAGCCACTGGTTTTGTGTGCATTGCTTTTCTCTCCTCTACTTTATCCCCTCCAGCAACTTTAACGACATTAACATTCCCTATTTCAGGGTTCCTCCTGGATCATTTTGAAAATATCCACTTCCATCTCTTTTATATTGCTCGTTCTATCTCATGGCAAAGCAGCCGCCTCCAGTGTGTGGCCATTACGAGACGCTGCACTGCCCCTAAATCCTTTGGGTCATGAAGCATTGTCTTCACCAGGCTTCACCGAACCTCCTGCCAGCCTGAATTCTGTAGAGGGCCTCTTCAATCTCTGTTCTCTCATCTACCTGACAAGCAATTCTGGATAAGTTCCCTGCATCCTTATCACAAATCCTCACCTCCTATATTTTCCTCGTGCAGATCCTGAGCAGTCTCAGCTAGTGGAGGAAAAAAGTCATATATCCAGGATAACCCAGCCTCAAAGGATCACACTCTAATCACACTGGGAAGTCAGTGATTCATTTACTCTTTCTTGTTGAATGCTTTTGATACATCCAAACTCCATCCTTTTGCTTTCCAGTATCCAATCTCATGCTGCCCTTTCTTGGATCATGAATTTCTCCACCTATTTTTACTAAGAAGATGAAGCCATGAAGAAGATCCAGTCCTCTTCTGCCATCAAAGCTTTTATATCTACTCATGCTTCCTTCTTATCTGAAATACTCTTATTCGGTTGCGTAGTAAATTGCTTTTCCTGCTCAATAATCTCTGCTATGAAGTTACTTCATTCTTCCCTCCTTCCCAAGCACCTTAAAACACCCCTTCCATAGTTTCCTTACCTTATGCTTACACTCAACATTGGGAAAAAAAGCCTGTATTTGATGTTCTTGGAATCCTCAGGACTGTATGTCTCTTGAATATCTTACTGCTGCCACTGCCTTCACGTTACAAAACCATTTTTTACCCCCCTAAATCCAACGCCTGCTCTCTCCCTTGAACATGCATCCTCTTACCAAGGATCTCACTGTCAAATTAATACCTTTTTCTCTTCTTCTTCTGTGACTTCTCTAGAGCACTTTGCACTGCTGCTTTTCTCTTCATTCTTGACCTTCTCCCTTTTGTAACTTTCTAACGTGCTATGTTCTCTTGCAGCTCGCTCTGTTTTCTGTGTGTTTTTGTGTTTTTCTTAAATGACCCTCTTTTCCGGTTCCTAAACCTAACCCTTCACGTGTCCTAAGGTTTAGTCACAAGCACTCTCATCTTCTCTTCTCCAGACGGGTCTTCTTTATTCTTTTAGGTTTCAATTTCCACTATTACAACATCCACATTTTTTCTCCCCTGACTACCTCAATTCATTCCTTCTTTTTGGTTGTTTTATTTTTCCAGAATATTATGGGGGTACACATGTTTGGGTTACATAATTTGCTTTTGAACAGTTTGAGTCGAAGTTATAAGTGTGTCCTTCATCCAGACAGTGTACATTGTACCTACATCCCCTCTCCCTCCCTCCAGATTGCACTGCATGAATAAAATCTTTAGGTCTGACTGATTTTCCATGGTACAAGCTGAGAATATTCCAGTCTTCTTTAGCGTTAGCCTTAGTTCACAATATGTTGATAATGCTTTTGGCAGTATCTTTTTATTTCTTGAACCACATTTCCACAAGGGGCTATTTTCTGCTAAAATTGGGTAATAATTTGGTGTTAGACAGGCAATTTACTCTAAAGAAAAGTACTTTGCAGTGGGTGTGAAAACAAGCCAGTTCACTGTTGCACAGTGACTGGGTTAAAAGACAAGATAATGCTGCTTTGGTCATAAATATCCTAGTAAAAGTCAAATGTGAGTTAGTGCTGCTCCCAACCACAATTAAGACTGGCAATGTTCCTCAAGAATTTGTTCTCATAAAGTTACTCGTGTCTGGAGCACCCATGTGTTTCTAAGTGAAGTTAAAGAAAGCTGGCAAGTGAAGCTCTAATCAGCTGTGACCTTAGGAATGGTTAATGGTGAGCTATTTTCTACCCTAAAGTAGTTGTGTACTTTAATCCACAGTCAATCACACAATTAGGAAACAGTCCAGTAAGATGACTTATGCCTTCAAACCCAAGAGTGGAAACTATTCATTTGAAGATTTAGAGTGATGTCCACCAGTCAAATAGGGGGCAAACTTAGATTTTCATATATGAACAATATTTCATGATACATTCTTAATTTATGTACATTTCAATGAAATTTCAAGTTTTAGAGACGGATAGCAAACTTTGTACCTATTTAGGCTTCTATGTTGAAAAATAGGTATCCAAAATGGTGTTATCTTTTTAAATCTGAGGAACTTGATTTATTTTGCAATTTTGGATACATACTATCTTTTTACAAATCAATTAAGAGGTTGAAATAAAAGAATAATTATGATCCTGAGAAAAGGAACAATATAGCATTAGGGTGGCAGGAAAATAAAAAGGAATATGTAATTTAGAGGATCAGTGGTAGAGATATTACAGATGCATTTGTAATTATATTTGGATACCATGTTATAACTGACTAATGGCAGTGTTTAATCATTCCTTACCTAGGGCCTCCCGTGATGTTCATTACTGTCCTTTACAAAGATTCATGTAATTTCCACAAAAGCTTCCTTGAGAGTACATTACTTTCATCCTGTGATAAAGAAGTGCTGATTACCATTGTAATGATACTGTGTGAGCCAGGTTACAGTTCTGGAAGTAACTCTTTGCAACATTTTAAAAATGGGGAAAAAAAAGAAAAAAAGCAATATGTCTGAGAAATACCAATTAGAACCTATAAAAATAACTGTTTTTATTGTATAATCGATGGTATAATACTCAGGGGTTGATAATACGGTTTGTGAATTATTTAGATCATTTGATTTTTTTCCCTTCTTCTTATCTTGGATAACTCACCAATGCTTGCTAAAGAAAATAAGATAAGAATGGGAAATAAATGAATCTCTCCAATAAATCTCGGTATTTACACAATTTTTGGCTGAAACTGACTACTGTTTATAACAGTGCCTTTAACACGGATGAAGGCTGCTTAAAGTAAGCAAATTTGGTTTCAACCACTGGTTGGGTTACTGAGAATGTTAAGGAATTGACCCAAAGTTACAATATTGTAAGTTAAAGGCTGAAATTGATGCAAGATCTGTCCTCTTTGCGATGCACTCTTTTGACTGCGTTTTAGTGGTTCCTGATTCTGCCACTGTCACGCACTAAGGCCTTAGGCAAATCACTTCTCATCTCTTGCTATCCACATTCTTATGTATAAGATGAGAAAGTGAACAAACAATAACTTGTTCTCTACCTAGTATGAGCCCACAACCTCTAGTTAGCCTTAACAACTAAATGTTCTCAATCACTCTCTCCTGAACACACTGGAGGCTGCCTTCCTGTTCAAGAATGAAGCCCACTACTGTTGGTGAAGTACTATGCTGCTCTTTATGAAGCACATGATACATTTTAAAATTGACAGCCACATACTGTAAATTATAAATTTTGAGATTATTTCTGACTAAATTTCAATGTTCTTTGCTTACTCTTATGCTACATCAAGTTTTCTCTGTATTAAGTTTGTACATGTTCAGGATTCAAGTCAAGTTGCAAGCTAATGAACCCCAGTTAGATATTGCAAGGTCAACACCAAGGGACAAAGCTAAGAAAAAAATATGTGACATAAATTTAGACCTAAAATAAGAAAAAAATCTGACATACTATTAAATAAATATTAGTCTTTACTAGAAGCCTAGGACTTAAAGCCACACTAAGATTTTACGTAATTATGACAAATTTATTTTCTTTTTATAGAAGAAAAGATTTCCTCCTTTTTACAAAGTAAATGTAATTTCTTCTTCAAAAGCTCTGCCAAGGAAAACACTTGGCACATACTAAATGTTCCAAAAATATTTTTTTTGAATCGTTAATGATGTTTCATCTATTCAAAATTTATCTTACCAATAGTAATTTTAAGTACTGTTAATTAGAATACAAATATAGTAATTAGCTGAAAGTAGAGAATGTAAACATGGCATTAGTAATTCTGAACCTACATTCACTTACTATGTGGTATCAGAAAATTGTTTTTATTTTGAATTGAAAATTATTTTGTTTACATTAAGAATGTTTTTATAGAGTGATCACCACAAGAAAATAGAGCAAAATAATCTTACTCCATTTGGAAACTAAAAATATCTTTGGTTGATCACTTCTGATAGAATTATTAAAAGCATGATTACTACCATTATTTATCAGAAATTTCTTTACATTTGTATTCCCTAGATTCTTTTGATCTCTGAAACTCAAATTTTAAATTCTAACATTCTTACAATCACAAGTAATTCTAGCATTATTTATAAACCAAAGCATGCCATAACAATCAACTTATTAAGCTTAGTTGCTTTGTATTTCTGCCAGAAAATAATTACAATAACTGGAGTTGGTGGAAAAAATAATCTTATAATTGAATAAATTCATTATTATTGTGAAGCAATAATTATTGCTAAAATTAAAGTTTCTATTATGTCTCCTCAAATAGAAAAGCTTATGTATTTATTAATAACAAAGAATAATTACCAAAGTCACAAGGAAGAAATTACTCCACAGTTGGTACTGTCAGTAGAGTAATCTTCTCTTCGAGAAGTAACAGAAGAAAATAGTTGGAGTATGTAAAACATATATCATGTACTCACAATGACATCGTTCAAGTTTACAAATGCCCAAGTGAATTGTAACTTTGCAGGTTTTCGTTTATCTATTCATTTGATTCTTTTATCTATTAAGAGATTCCCTGTGAAGATTATCTATCATCATCATCATCATCATTATCATCTATCTATTTTCATGGTCTTATGCACTATTAAAAATAATGAGTTAGGGAATGGTAATTAAGAGGTGAAATGTAAGATATTTTATTTGCCATTTTTAATAATCTTCCCCATGAAAAGAAAAAATATTTCATTAAATTACAAACACTATTTTAGTTTAATGAACTTAAATGAAAATGTTACCTAGAAGAGTAGATTAAAGATGACATCCATAAAAGAAATCTTATTTTGGTGATTACATATATAAGGCAATCACCATGAACTTGAACTGAAAATATTCAGTAATGTACATGAATAAAATTCTAGCATCTTAGAACAGAAAGTGAGGAAAGGAAATCACAAACATACAAACACTTCTTTTTTAAAGTGACCCAGTTTCACTTATTTTTTCTATATTTCTGGAAAGCCATCATCTAATAACATACCTTCTTTAACGAGGGGAGTCAAACAGTATCAGTTAGGTTTTGCCTGATCTTTCCTTCCTGTAGCAGTTCATCAAAAGTGAATACCATTTTGTGCCTCATCTAAGAAATCAAAATATCAAGTATTTTGTTTCAATGAATCATTTTTTCCCCTTCAGTTTTAAGGCTAAAATAAGACTAAGAAATACCTTAAGGGCAAAACTCAGTTATTAAAAATACACGACTTCAAGATTAAAAAAAAAAAAAAGATTTGTGGTTCTACACAATGATTTCTCCATTTACTGCATAGGTTAGTTAGTCAATGGATCATGTCTTCTTGACTATCAAGAGCTATGTATCTAGCAGCTGCAAAGCAAGATGCCAAACTTTCAGCAAACACTTTTTTTCTCCCTACCAGCCGCCTTTGAATCCTTGCCTGGTTCCTTTCTCTGGCTTCTTTCCTGGTGGCACTATTGATTGCCAGGAAAAGTTGAGGGCCACAGCTGCCTGCATCTCTTTAATCATATTCTCCATGGGTCCTTATTACCCACAAATGTTTCTTGGGCTGGGGAATCCCCTTGAGGGCAGACTGCTCAAAAGCTTCTTGCTATGTCGCTGCTGGAACTGTAAAGCCCACAAAGCCAGGATAAGGAATCCTGAGTTGAAGTCTTGGGTCTGTTACCAGGTGTCAAACGATCCAAGCAAATTGCTTCACCATTCTGAGGCTCTATTTCTACATTGTACTTGACTCCAACAAAAGCACAGAAAGGACACCACCCACTTAAGTTCCAGAAACAGAGGTCTCTGCTGGTTTGAATTTATCTGGATTTTATAGTATCTAGAACTGTAAAACTGGGGTGGTATACCTACAGAAGAGAGAAGAATCACCTTTGTAATGTTAATATTAGTTGAAGATTGTGTGGAATCATTCTATACAGCAAACACATGTGTCTGTATTATAGAGTATAATGCAAAATTCATGAAAGTCTTTAAGATAAAACAGAACCCTCAAGGAAATTTACTTGTAGATACTTGGAAAATTCATACACTTTATTTTGGAAAAGTTCCTGAATCCCTAGGGTGCATGCATGTTGAGGTTCCTTTTTGCTTTGACATCCTAGAATTTTGCTGATAGAAAACACCAGGCGATGTACATCACACTCATTATGTATGTATATACCCATCTCCTCCTCCCCCCTCCCGTCTGCCCAACACCTGATAAATGTTATTCCTATATGTCCACTTAGGTGTTGATCAGTGAAACCAATTTGATGGTGAGAACATGTGGTGCTTGTTTATCCATTCTTGGGATACTTCACTTAGTAGAATGAGTTTCAGCTCTAACCAGGAAAATACAAGAGGTGCTATATCACCGTTGTTTCTTATAGCTGAATAGTACCCATGGTATACATATACCACGTTTTATTAATCCACTCATGTATTGATGGGCACTTGTGTTGTTTCCACAACTTTGCAATTGTGAATTGTGCTGCTATAAACATTCGAGTTGGATGGTCATGCTTGAAGCTCTGACTTGAGGGAGGAGGGGGGGCAAGGGCAATATATGTAACCTTAACATTTGTACCCCTATAATATGCTGAAATAAAAAATGACACTGAAAAAAAATAAAATAAAAAAAACACCAGGTGCCACCAAGGGTAGATATTTTGATCTGCTAGAAGTAGTAAGAATTTTAAAGAATGATATGAACAGTGACTGATATTTAGACATTTATGTTCAGGTTTTATTATAAAAACCATCTTGTAACTTCTAATTCAAGCACAATTTGAAAATGGTGAGACTGATAAAAGCCATTCTCCCCGGAGTTAGGTGATAGTTCATTGTGGTTTTGATTTGCATTTCCCTAATGATTAGAGATGTTGAGCATTTTTTCATATGTTTGTTGGCCATTAGTCTATCTTCTCTTGAAAAGCTTCTGTTCATCACTTTTGCCTACTTTTAAATGGGTTTGTTTGATTTTTTTCTTGCTGATATGCTTGAGTTCTTTGTAGATTCTGGTTATTAGCCCTTTATTGGATGTATAGCATGCAGTATTTTCTCCCATTCTGTAGGTTGTCTATTCACTCTGTCAATTGTTTCCTTGGCTATGCAGAAGCTTTTTAATTTAATCAAGTCCCATGATTTATTTTTGTTGTTGCTGTGATTGCCTTTGGGGTTTTCTTCATAAATTCTTTGCCTAGGTTGATATCCAAAAGGGTTTTTCCAACATTTTCTTCTAGAATTCTTCCAGTTGATGAAATATCATCTAACTCCATTAACAATGGCTTTTATCAAAAAGTCCCCAAACAACAGATGCTGGTGTGGATGTAGAGAGAAAGGAACAATTATACACTGTTGGTGGGACTTCAAACTAGTACAACCTCTATGGAAAATAGTATGGAGGTTCCTCAAAGAACTAAAAGTAGACCTACTATTTGATTCAGCAGTCCCACTGTTGGGTATTTACCAAGTGGAAAAAAAGCCATTTTATCAAAAAGACACTTGTACTTGAATGTTTACAACAGCACAATTCATAACCACAAATATGTGGAATCAACCTAAGTGCCCAACAATTCATGAGTGGAATAATAACGTGGTATTTGTATAACATGGAATACTACTCAGCCATAAAAAATGAATTAATACCTTTTGTAACATCCTGGATGGAGCTGGAGACCATTATCCTAAGTGAAATATTGCAAGAATGGAAAAACAAACACCACGTGTACTCCTTATTAAATCAGAACTAACCAATCAGCACTCATGTGCACATATGGAAGCAAAACTCAACGGAAGTCAGGCAGGCGGAAAAGGGGAGGTGAAGATTAGTAAAATCACATCTAATGGGTACAATGCACACTATCTGGGTGATGGGAACACTTTGACTCAAACTGTGCAAAGGCAATTCATATAACCAAAATATTTGTACCCTGTAATATTATGAAATAAACAAACGGTTACACTGTTTTCTCCTTGAGGAAAATAAACTTTTTTGGAAGGCAGTCATTTTTACTTATTTATTTTAATTTTTATTTTTATGAATATATATCCAAAGCACCATAAAAATGATAATGAAAATAATAAGAATAGCACTTAAGACCAAATTGCAAGTTTAGACATAAAGATCATAGTACACTTTTATATCCCTAGTTACTTGGTTAATGATACCTTACTGCTCAAAAAAGTTTCTTTAATAAAATTAAACATTTAACACAAAGTTCATATCTAACTTAAGATATGTTGACCATCTGTCTCTACCCACTGGAATGTAAGCTCCAAGAGGGCAAGGATGACATTTAGAGTAAGAATTATAACCTCTATGTGAAGGCAAACTCCATTGCCATCATGCAATCCCAGTCCCTTCCTGAAATACAAGGGGCATTGTTCCTGCAATTTTGACTTTCTACCTTTCCATTTTAAATTAACCCTTTAACGTGATTCCTATCTCTCTAAGGATGTTTCAAATAGCTCTTTGCAGCAGCAACAGCAGCAGGATTAGGTTCTTGTCAGTTTCTCTTCATTTTTCTATGTATAAAATAATCAAACCTTCATATAAGTGACCAAGTACTAGCCATTGTGAAATATACTAAGAAAATCAAGGACAGTCTTCAACATTAATTCTTTTAGTAAGATGGCTAGTTTTAAATTATTTTTCTTATAGTCCAAATTGAATCCTTTCATGGGAATATTGATTTCATATCATTACTACTTTATAACATTATTTTCTTGACCTTCACTTAGATTATATTTTATTCAAAAATCTTGAATAGTGATATGCGAAGAACAGCGTTCAATAGTGCCAACATTTATCTCTGTGACCTACATTCATGAAACACTGAAATTTATTATGTCACAAAATCTATGCCTAGAAATGTTCAGCAACCATTAAATTTAATACAGAACCTAACACACATTGACTCTTCCAAAGAGATATGAGTTTTATCAAAATCTATTTAAAATTAAGGAATATCATGCTTATGTTAATATTTGTTTCCTACCATTTTGTTTCAAGATAATAAATTCTACTTTTTTAAAAAAATAAAAAAAAAATTCTACTTTTAAAAGGTCTTATATAATATGATTGATATTGGTCAAAATCAGATATCCTTTTTTTAATTTCTAAATACTAAGGGGATACAAAAGTTTCTGTTATATGAATACCTTATATGAATGTTATTTGAATGTAAAGTCGGGGCTTTTAGGGTTCCCATCACAAGAATAGCAGTCACTGTACTCTATAGGTAAGTTTTTACCCCTTCCATCCCCCCTTCTTGGGTTCCAGTGGCTTTTACATCTCTTTGTGCCCATGTGTGCCTATTGTCAGATATCCTTTTGAAATTTACTGTGAAAAGCTACACAGATAAACACAAAATGCAAGCAATTCTGTAAAAACTAAAAAAAAAAAAAAAAAAAAAAGTCTAAAGATGGCGGCCTTGGCAGCGAGAAGCGTTATGGCCCTGCGTACGAGTGTTAATCGCCAGTTGCTTTTGTTAGAAAAATTCCTTGGACCGCTGCGTCGAGTGAGGTGAGAGAACACTTTGCACAGTTTGGCAATGTACGAAGGTGCTTCCTACCTTTTGACAAAGAGACTGGCTTTCACAAAGGTTTCGGTTGGGTTCAGTTTTCTACAGAAGAACTTCAGAATGCATTACAACAGGAAAATCACTTCATTGATGGAGTAAAGCTCTACATAGTTCAAGCTCAAAGACCAAAAGTTTCTCATGGGGATCAAACATCTGATGGAGAGAAAGATTTTTAAGACTATTCCTGCATATTAAATAAAGTTAACTGAGAAAAAAAAATGCTCAGTCTCAGATCTGAGGGGGATGGTGGAGAATTACAGGAGATAAGTTAGTAAAAAAGAGTTTTCTGCTTGATTGACTAAAGATCGGATGTTTTAGGAGAATGGAACTCTTGTACCTGATCCTGTGTAAGTGGACACAGGATATAAACAGTTAATTCACTTATTTAATAACACAGTTTATGGGGTGATGATTCGCTTTATTATTGCATTTCCTTCTTACAAACAAGCTAAAGCCCATGCAAACATTTTATATGAGGAAGAGTGTTTGTGTCCACAAAACGTGTAATAACTGGTGTATATTTTCTGCAAGAACAAAACACACAGATAAAAACCACTGTCATTATCATCACTAAAAATAGACAATAACAGCAACAGCTACATGAACTTGTATAATGATTTTGGCAATATTTGATAAATTCTTTTAAATTGTTTCTTTCCTTTGATTCTACTTCTGGGAATCTGTCCTAAGGACATAATGTATGTCCATGGATATACATTGCCATGCATTTCTACATGGAGTATATGAAGAAAAACCCTTTACACACAGAGAGGCAGTACCATCTAGTGGTGAAGGGTACGGTCCCTGGAGTGGGAGAGCCTGGGCTCAAGTCCTGACCCTACTACTGACCAAATGCATGATGTTGAGCACTTGCTTACTAAGTTCTATGTTTCAACTTTCTCGTATGAGAGATGGAGATAATCTTAGTGCTTCATAGGCTCTTCATGAGAGGTAACAAGTGTAAATCACTTCTGGTAGTGAACTTAATAAATATTAGCTGTTACTATCAATATGTTTATCTCGAGGCTAATTAAAATAGAAAAAAATAGGAACAGCACCAATGCTCCACAATATTGGTTGCATGAGCTCTGGGACATCTCAGATGCATCTCAGCTCAAGGGCAGGGTCATTAACTTTCATCATAGAATACACACTCTTTAGTACAGAAACTAATTCACAATAAAGGTCAGTGTCATCCAGATTTCACTGTGAAATAAATAAGATATCCAATGGGTCACATTTAATATCACTAAAATTGGGACGTATCTTATACTCAAGGGTGTGTGACAGTTTAATGGGTAGCATGTGATGCATCTTACATTTGATACAGTCTGGTCAACAGAATAGTGGCCTCCCAAAGATGCCCATGTCCTAATCTCTGAAACCTTCCAGTGTTACCTCATGTGGCAAAAGGAACTTTGTTGATGTGATTAAATGAAAGACTTTGAGATGGAGAGATTATCCTGGATTATCCAGGGGAGCTGATGTAATCACAGGGGGCCTTACAGGAAGGGGGCAGGAGGGTGAAAGTTAGTATAGCAGGAGATGTGAGGATGGAAACAGAGTTTGGACTGAAGGGAGAAGGGACCACAAGCCAAGGAATGCATGCAGCCTCAAGAAGCTGATATTGGCAAGGAAACAATTCTCCTCTGAAGCCTCCAGAAGGAACCAGTCTGGCTGACACCTTGACTTTAGCCCAGTGAGATGGTTTTTGGACTTCAGATTTCAGAGCTTCAGACCTTACAGACTTCAGATCTGTAAGATGTGTGTATTGTTTTAAGCAACTGGCTTTGCAGCAATTTGTAATAGCAACAATAGAAAACACAAAC
>CAUYRT010036743.1:0-12334 GCA_963574885.1 Lepilemur ruficaudatus
TGCAGTGCAACATCCCGCAGCCATATCTTCCAGAAGTACTTGTGCCAAAAATCAGGTGCTGCACTGCTCACAGCAGCTGAAAGGTGGAAACGACCCAAATGTCTGTCAGTGGATAAATGGATAAACTGTGTTCTATCCATACTACAGAATGTTATTCAGCCTTAAAAAGAAAGGTCTGACACCTGCTACAACACAAATGAACTGTGAAAATAAAATGCTCAGTCAAAGAAGCCAAACGCAGCAGCCTACATCCTATGTGCCTCCACCTACATGAAATGTCCAGAAAGGGACATCCAGAGAGAGAAATCAGTGGGTATGAGGAGCTAGGGGCTGGGATGCAGGGAGTGACTGCTAACAGGTGTGGTGTTTCTTTGTAGGCTGATGAAAACATTCTGAAATTAGCATTGGTGGCTGCACAACTTTGTGACTATACTAAAAGCCACTAGAGCTTTAAAAGGGTGAGTTTTATGGTAAAAGGGTGAGAATTGTATCTGTATAAAAAATTTTTAATGTAAAGAGAAGAGAAATATTTCCATTAGAAGGAAAACAGGCAATTTTCTGATAAGGTAAATATTAAATGATATAATCAAAAAAAGTCTGGATGCAGGCAGAACCATGTAGAGTATGCTTTTTGTGCTTAAAAAGAAAATAATATACTCATTTAACTAGCAATATAGAAGGTGGGTATATGGAGATTTTACCGCATTCCCTTGTGAACTCTAAATGTACATGTATTATCTATCCTAAAGTTTTTCTAAAAAAGAAACAAAAGATCCTCGCTAAGACTTGTCAGCTTATCAGGTAGGTCTCAAAATAAGCCACAAATTAGAATTTAAAAAAATCCACTAACATCCTCCAAAAAATATGGTAGCTACTTTAGAGCTAAGGATAAGCAATAACGTATTCCCACTGGCATCCACTTACCTGGGTACCTTTTGGAGTCCTATCTACTTTAACACACAAGTAATCTCCATTCTTTTGCCAATGTAGCTTGCAGTCCACAACGTTAAACAGATTCCTAACTCGGATCTCTTGTCTGCTAGGGAGCTGCATCAGAGTTACCCTGGCTGGAATATCTTTGTCTTCAGGCACCCAAAAGGCTATTATGTTACCACCAGGAGACCAAGAAAAGTCTCTACAGAACAAAGAAAAAATGTTATGCAAAGACTAAGTGATCATAAATTTTAATATTGAAAAGCAAAAGAGAACCAAAAACTTATTTGCTAAATAAAAGCTCAATACTGGTATGCTGACGTTACCGAAAGCTCACTCTGCACAGTCCCGTTCTAGGCACCTGATGTGCAGCTTCATTCGTTCTTGTCACACCCTAGCACTACTGCACTCATCCTGACAGTGAGCAAATAGAGACAAGAGATGTTAACAATCCCATCCACTGTTACAGAAACTAACACAGACTCCAGCCTAGGCTCTGTAACCCCACTCTTGGCCACCACGGGCTACTGCAATGAGGAAAATAAAATAAATGTCAGCATAGTGGCTCCAGCTACATGATAATCTAAAGATTAGTCAAGGTGCAAAAGTGGAGAAACCACAGATCAAAAAGTGTAAGAGGAATGAGACTACCATGTACGCTGCCTACAGGACAGCTGCGGCAACGGTGAGTCCATACGTGAGAAACGGCTTTACAGGTACTACCTTCTCTTTGCTTTGCATTTACTGTGAACCAACATCCTGGTTTTATTTTTAATTATAAGCCATAATTTTGTGCGAGAATGTTAAGAATAAAAGGAGTAAGAAATGCCTACATCCTTGGACTGCTGGCAGTACACTGCCACAGTATCGACCATCCCTTAGAGTTTTCAGATAAAGATGTGCCCACTCTCCCTTGACAGTGAAAATGAGCTATAATTCACTGAAGATCATCCAAATCCCACCTCACAGACCACAAGTAACAAAGAAACCCTTTAGCTAAGTGAAGGCTCCCCAACCTCCTTAAAAGGCTGGAAATGCCCCCCTCATCCAGTTTCTAGTTCAAAGATGAGATACATGAAAGGAAGCAGACCCCAGACTCATCCATGTGCCCAGGAAAGAGGAGACGTTGTAAAGGCTGAGGGGCCCACTATCAAACAGCCTGGTCAGCAGCTGGCATGGGCCTCCTGTGCCACCCTTTCTGTTGAGAATAAGCATGCACTGCTCATCCTAAATGTTTGACAACTGAGTGCTAAAAGAAGGGGAGCAAACAAAGAAAACCAACTGCAATGGACAGTGTTTGTGTTTCTCCAAAATTCACATGCTGAAATTCTAACCCCAAGATGATGGCATTAGTTAAGGCCTTCAGAGGTGATCAGGTCATAAGGGTGGAGCCTCATGAATGAGATTCGTACCCTGATAAAAGAGGCCCCAGGCCAGGCATGGTGGCTTACAGGATAATCCCAGCACTTTGGGAGGCCAAGGCAGGTGGACTGCTTGAGGCCAGGAGTTTGAGACCAGCCTAAGCAACATAGTAGACCCTGTCTCTACAAAAGTTAGTTGAGCATGGTGGTGCCTAACTATAGTTCCACCTACTGGGAGGCTGAGACAGAATTGCTTGAGCCCAAGAGCTTGAGGCTTGACAGCATCATTGCACTCCAGCCTGGGTGACAGAGTGAGATCCTTTCTTTCAAGTAAACAAAAAACAGTCCCAGAAAGATCCCTCACCCTTTCCACCAAGGGAGGTTAGAATAAGAAGGTGGCTGTCTACGTGGAAATGGGCTCTCACCAGACACCAAATCTACAGGCCTTTTGAACTCTGGGACTCAGTAACTGGGAGAAATAAATTTCTCTTGTTATAAGCTACCCAATCTATGGTGTTTTGGTAAGCAGCCTGAACACAGAGATACTGACTTGATAAGAACACTCACTTTATTCCAGAGATCTTCAAACTTTTCTTGTCCAGAAGACCCATAGACTGCCCAAAAAAAAAACCAAAAAACAAAAAACAAAAAAACGAGGGTTACAGCTGAATCAAATGATGCGAAAGTCTTGACAACACGTACAATTTTTTATGAAACAACATGAAAGTCCACTGTGAATATGTCTAGGGAGCAGTGTAAGCACAGAGCAAAAAATCCACCCACAGCCAAGAAACCAGTGCTGAAGCCCCTTTCATTAACTCCCACCCTGAATTCCCTGTGGCTGCAGGAGTGGGGCAGGTACGACTCAAGAGCACGATTCAGAATATGAGAAATTAAAAAGGCACGAGAAACAGGCCTTTACCATGCATATACTAAAGCTCTCCCTCCTTTTCACTCTACCATAAATTAAGAAAAAGTACTATATCCTTGAGCAAAATTACTGAAGACTACACGCAAATGATAAGATAGTGTGTTTTTAGTTAGTTAAAAATCACTTACGGGAGTTTCATAGATGCTAAGGGTATCAAGTGTCATTCTGGCAAAGAATTTACCATCATGGCTCCACCTAAGAAGAAAAAAAGTGCCAGGCTATTTCAATTAAAAAAGAAAAGGCTACAGGAAGTCATTGCACTGGTCTACTTACTTAAAAATAGGCCAATGGGCTGAGCTTTCACAGTGAAAACCTCTCTTCTTGTGCCCAGTAAGGATGTCCCAGATGATTATGGCTTGAGGGTCATCCTGAGTGTCCATTAGGGGGCTAAAAGTCACCAGGTATCTGCAAGAGAAGGGGGAACACGTCGTACAGCATCTCTTCCCACTTGAGAAGCACAATTCCACCTATGCGAGTCTCTGCCCTACTTTACAGGAGAGGAGGCTGGGCTTTGGCTCAGACAACTTCAGGAGGACACAGGCACAGGATGCTGCCAGGACAAGCAGTCGGGACTCCTGGAACCAGCACTTTCTCCAAACACAATTCCCTGAGAATGCTCACCAATGTGCAAGGTCCCAGGAGATCCCACTGGAGTGGGAAATTCAGAGAAAAGCAGCACTTCCTGAAGCACTCATTCACTCTTGGCATCCGGGCGCTACCAGCGTCACAATTTTGCCACCAAGATCACACAGAAAGATCAACAGATCCCAAGCAAAAGTCTGCTGAGTGGTCCACAGGGCAGAGCCGTATGGAATTCTCACTCTACCTTGACCCATGTTTAATTAAGACTAACAAGGTAAAGAGAGCAGATGGTCACACAAGACTCAAGTGTAAGTCTGACAAGAAACATCTGTGCCTGGAGGCTCCTCCTAGAAATTGTTTACCTACCTGACTGCTGTCCTGTCTAAAGCTGTAACACCTGTTCCCTTAGTTTACACAAAGTGTGAATATTCTAAACCAGACTTCCCTCTTAGAACAACAGGAGGTAACAATGCAGAAACAAATACAGGGCCTTCAACGACTGCCTCTTTTTCTAATAGGCTCTGATGTCCTGATTAGCTAGATTAAAAATGATGGCTTGAGTCACTACCACCCAGAACGTACTACTACAGAAATGTTTGATTAAGCGGTAATTGCTAAAGAGATTTTTCACGCTGCAATTTACATAACCAAAGCATTCGTTCATCCATCCATTCAAGCATTTCATGTGTCAGGCACTTTGCAAAGCACCAGGGACGCAATAATGAATGACAATCCAGTCTCTGTTCTTGATGTGTAAACAGATACATCCTAATTTAATGTGGCAAGTGTAGCAACCTAAACAATGTCTAAGGGAAAACAGGTGGAACTAATTGCCTGAAGGCTTCACAGGAGATAAAGAAACACATAAAACTTCATACACCTGAATGTTACCTCGGCACTGAGATCGGGCTAAGAGTCTTTATGTGAACCCAATTTTAACATATTGCTGCTGAAATGAGAAATATCAATTATTTTGTACCAAAAATATGCAAAATGGCTGGGAATTAATGGGTACTCTAAGAATACATTACATACTCACGCCTGTAATCCTAGCACTCTGGGAGGCCGAGGTGGGCAGATCACTCAAGGTCAGGAGTTCGAAACCAGCCTGAGCAAGAGCGAGACCCCGTCTCTACTAAAAATAGAATTGGCCAACTAAATTTAACTGGCCAACTAAAAATATATAGAAAAAATAAGCTGGGCATGGTAGCACATGCCTGTAGTCCCAGCTACTTGGGAGGCTGAGGCAGGAGGAGTGCCTGAGCCCAGGAGTTGGAGGTTGCTGTGAGCTAGGCTGACACCACGGCACTCTAGCCCAGGCAGCAGAGTGAGACTCTGCCAAAAAAAAAATAATACACTACATAAAAACTATTTATCAAAATTAAGAAATATCTGTAAGATAGAACTTAGGGTTTACAGGAAACTCAAGGATTAAAGGAACTAGTTAAATGATACCTCGAGGAATCAGACAAATCCAGAAGGTGAAACAGTTTACAGAACATCTGGTCCTTCTTAACAAGTTAATATGAAAATAAGACAAAAGAGGCTTAAGACACAACTGCTAAGCACATGTGTACCCTTGCCTGGATCCAGGTTTGAACAAAGCAGCTGTGAAACCTACATATGGGTCAGTATGTTGGATGTCACTAAGGTTGTAAGTCATGTAGTTGGGTGTGATAAATTGTGACTATGCAGGAAGAAGACACCTTTCTTTCGTAGCGATGCATACTTTTACAGAGATGTCCATCATTTACTTGAAAATATTTAAAAATCTTGAAAGCAAAAACATGGCAAAACAAGAGATCGTTAATTGTAGGTAATTAGCACATGGATTTTACCATAGTAATCCCTTTCATTTCTATGTATGAGAACATTCATATACTCGAAAGTTCAAGAGAAAAACAGGCATAGCATTAGGGTGAGCAGCAGCAGGACAGAGAGGGCACCAAGGATACCCAGAGGAAACAAGACCACACAGCAACATGCTGGAGGACAGACAGCAGAGACAAGCAGGGCTGAGACTGGAGTTGCTGGAAACCCAGGAAGGTCAGAGGTGAGCCCCAGCAGAGAGGGCATCCCACACAGCAAGGCACAGAGCACACATAGGAAGGGAGCCCCATGCCTGGGGGCTCCTCCAAGCTTTCCACACACTCCACCTTCTCACACAAACCTCTGCCACATGGACTAAGACGTGAGAGGAAAAAGCCTTTGTAAGGAAAATTATCTGCCAAACATGTGACCTTAGACCGGATCCAAAACTGAAGGAAAATAAATATTACACAGGACATTTTATTAGATCAAGTAATAAAATTAGAAAAGGATAATACCTCAAATAAAATATTAAATCAATGTTAAATTTTCTTAAGTTGGTGACTGCACTGTGCTTATACTAAGAGAATCCTATTCCTAGGAATATACATTTACCCCTAAAGGGACATGATACTCCAACTTACTCCCACATGGCTCAGGAAAAAAATTTATGTGCATATATTTGCAGAGAAAAAATAAAGCATATGCAACAAAACGTTAACTGGAGAATCTCAGTAAAAAGTATAGAGTATAAGCTTCTTTATAGAATCAGCAAAAAAACAAAAACAAAAAAGTATACAGGAGTTCATTGTGCTCCTCTGCATTTCTTCCATTTAGTTTGAAATTACCACAAACTACGAAGTATTAAAAAATTATCTGCAGAAGACTGGCATGAGGTGAAAAGAATAAAGACTCCGTTTGCATTTTTTCCAACAGCTTACCTTTCGCAAGGTGAGAAATCAATGAGCTGAACCCCTTGGTGGCTGAATCTCTGGATTTGCTTGAATTTCTCTCCCCCCCAGAGAGCAATGCCTCTTTGATGAAAGGTAGCTAGGTAAGTGCCCTTAGGAGACCAACGTACATATGTCTCTGTCCATCTCTGCAGAAAAAGATAGTGCCAACCTTAATACAACAACAAAAAGCCAAAGACCAAGACCTCTCCCATAATGAAGCTGTTCCTTAAACTCTTAGCTGAAACACCTAAGAAGGCTATTCACTTTTCATGACTTATTTCAAAGCAGGATGAATAAAAGATATTCTCAAAGTAATCTCAAAGAAAATGAAGCTTCACCTGCTCTTCATCAGTTTCTGATGGAAACAAAGTTCCGCTGTGTTAAGAAAATACAGGAGAGGTGAGTCCCCCCCACAGCAGCAGATACACACCGCTCTTTCTTCAATTGAGACTGGGTCCTTCACGTCATTCCAGAATATGGAAGTGCGATCTCCACTCTCAAAAATCACACTGTATTGATCTCTGCATTCTGCTTCTTCAAGCCAGTATCGTAAATTCCCCTTTTTTTAAAAAAAGGGATATAGTAAAATTTCATTAACTGTAATCAAAGAAAGCTCATCACTACTATTGCTCTTAAGGATACAACAAATTCAGTCAACATCTTAACTCCCTTCAAGGAAGTCATAAGCCCAAGTCAAGACATCCAGCATTTCTTTCTTTTTTTTTGAGTCAGTCTCACTGTGAATTTTTTTCTATTTTTAGTAGAGACAGGGTTCCACTCTTGCTCAGACTGGTCTCGAACTCCTGACCTCAAGCAATCCTTCCACCTCAGCCTCCCAGAGTGCCAGGATTACAAGTGTGAACCACCACACCCGCCCCTAGCATTTCTTTGGATGCAGATTTTATACAACTCACCAGGTCTTTGAAAGGCTGCTTTTCTGGAATATCCCATTCATCACTAATCGTCATGTATCTAGAAGACAAAAACTACTAATATATACCTTAATGACTAGACAAGGGGTAATGGTCGGTGGTCCAACCATGGGCATTGCCACACTGCTCCCTGCCCACCCCAGAAGTGGGAAAAGCATGAGTTTTGATTGGCATAACTGGTGAAGGTTGCTCCTGCCAGAAGCGTGCAACAGGGATGTGACATGGCCCTGCGATGGTCTGCCCAACAAGGATGTCAACAATCTGAAAGGCCACCAGCACCTGCTGAGAAGTGCCAAGCTGCCCACTTGCAGGCCAGTCCCTCACATGTCAATGTTTGCTTTTTCATGGCTAAGTCTGAACTCACTTGTCAAAATCCGTGAAGAGGTTGACCCGGAACGTGTGCTGCTTGTCAAGCTTGTAGCCATCAGCATTTTTCACAGCATCCACAGCATGGGCAGGAGATGCATATTCCAAGAAAATATACCTGAAGGGAGGAAGGGCAATTTGCACAAGTGCAGACCGCAAGATTTTCACCCAGGACCTCTCCACACCAGCAAATATCTGACTCATCTTACTGCCACTGCCCGAGGCAGTCAAATTGAGGACAGATCCACAGCCAACAAAAAAGACAGGGTCTCACTCCTAAGCAAGCAGGAAGTCCTAACTAGAAGACCCGAAGTCTCTAGCTTCGCAATCATAAATTACAGAAACGTTCACCATTTTGATTGTGGTGATGATTTCATGATGTCTGAATATGTCAAAATGTATCAAACTAGACACTTTAAAACCATGCAGGTTTATTGTATGCCAATTATCTCAATAAAGCTGTTAATCTACAAAAAAAGTCTAATACTGTGTATTCTAGGCAAAATTACAAATGATCTCAGAGAATGTTTTATTATAATTAAATGTATAACACAAGCAATTCCTGGTCAAAAAGAGGTTACCCTTCAACCTAGTTCCCAAAATAGAAAATGTCAGCAGCGTTACTTATATCTAATAATTTTCTGGAAACTATTCTACCTTAATTTAAAAAAATAAACTTTAATATCTTCTCATTCCCATAAGACTGTTTTGTCCATACTCAAAAGGTAGATATATACATGATTTTTTTTTTTAAGATAGGGTTTCATTCTGTAGCCCAGGCTGGACTGCCGTGGTGTGTGTCATCACAGTTCACAGCAGACTCAAACTCCTGGGCTCAAGCGAACCTCCCACCTCAGCCTCCCGAGTAGCTGGGACTACAGGTGTGCATTACCATGCCTCACTAATTTTTAAAATTTTTTGGAGACACAGGGTCTCCCCTATATTTCCCAAACTGGTCTGGATTGCTTAAGCAGTCCTCCAGCCTCAGCCCATCAAAGTGCTGGGATTACAGGCATGAACCACCATACCTGGCCTTTACATGACATTTTACTGGAGAAAGTCTGACAAAACTGTAGAACTTTCAAATACTAGTGGTAGGAGTATAAATTAGTAAAACCATTCAAGAGCATAATATTTGATGTATGTAGTGACAGCGAAGACGAGCATTTTATACAACTCAACAAATTCTCTGCTAGGTATAACAAAGAAACTCTCACACTTGTACAAAAGGAGACAGGAGACTGTTCCTCACTGCAAAACACTAAATGTCAATAGGAAAACAAATTATATGAGAGTAGAATACAACAGCACTTAAGATGAAAGAATTAGAATCACACTATCAACATGGAAAACCTAATACTGAATGAAAAAAGTAAGCTGCATACCTTACACTACCACTATTTTTAGAAGATGCACCTTTAGCTAACACTAATGGAAAAGAGTTGCTAATTAAGCAGTGACACAATGCTTTCACCTAGATTGTAGGAAGCATCCCCATTTCAGCAATGTTAAGATGTGGGCAAAAAATCCCACATCAGAATCAAAATTCTACATGCAAAATTTTCCTGATGTTCTGCCAGCTTCCAGAGCTATCAATGCCCATTCCCAGGATGTATCTTGTGTCAGCTACCATTCTGATGGCAGACTTCAACATCACGTTCTTATCTCTTAGCAGTCAGAGGCCAACTCTGAACCACACTGCAACTTCCTCCTCCCTTCGAAGATTCCAGGACCAATCATGGCTCCTGAAAGCTTCCAGGTGAGGGTGACCTGAATAGAACATAGAACGGGGCCAAACTGCCGCGGTAAGGCATGCACTGCATTCACAGTGAGCTCCTGCCACACATGACATCATGCCATGCCCAACGCCAGGAAAAATACAAATGAGACTTCAGTGATGGAAGAACATACTGACCCTTTTGTCTTCCCATCTTCTTCAGGATAAAAATCATTTGTGATTTTCCCAAACTTGGAAAAGATCTTGTGGATGACATTTTTAAGTTTCTCAAGCCGGTCAGGTCCCACCTGAGGAACATTGTCCACAACAATCACTGAATCGATTCCATCTGCTTCCTGGGGCCGATCTCTGAGCACATCTCCCAGTAACTCTGCACAAGAGAGAGATCTGTTAAATGACCTTTTGTACCTAGAAAAACATTAATACATTAGCTCAGCACGTTGAAAAATCTCCAAGCAAAAAACAAATAAACTAATCTAAATGCTTTCTCTGTGAACAAAGCCCTAGCTTGCTTCACAATTTAAATGTGAAAAATGTGGGAAGACTTCACCTCCTCCCATTCATTCCCCTTGACTGAAAATGTAAACAGTCAAAATATCCACCGACTTCTGGCAATAATGGAAGATTTGAAGAGAATTTAAAAAAAAAACTTTAATAATGGAAAGTGCAAATAAAGAAGAAACTCTGAAGAATATCCAACACTAGGTCTTTCAGAGATCCCTAAATTTCAAAAACATCTAAGCAAAATCACATCCCAATGCCAACTAAAACTTTTTACAGAAACATGACGAGACGACATACTTCTCCCACCCTCCTATTCCCAGGTATTTCATATTTTTTCAGGAAATGAATTAGATGGCCTTTCACAAAGGAATTGAGAAAAGAATCGAAGGGTCGGGGGAGTACTGTCTGGGGTAAGCCTTCCTCGGCCTCTCTCTAGAGCAGACAGCCCACCACCAAAACAACCCCCTATCCAATATTCTTTATATAAAAAAACTGTTTAGGATAAAACAAACTGTACAGAGGGAAAACCAAAGTGCTTTTCCTCCTCTCACACACTACTCAACACAACACTTCTGACTCCCGATGTGGGGGAGTTTCCCTCACACTGAGCAGTTCTCCAGGGGAACACCAGCTGGGTGTCCTTTAACTCAGTTCAGACACCATCTGCCGAACTGGCATCAGAATCCACAGGTTGAGGGCTCAGTCCCAAAAGAACAGCCCCACTTCAGACACCAGTCGCAAGCAGTAGGTTGTCACCTGTACTTCTGACCGGCAGGCTAGAGGTTGTGGAACTCAGGGAAACACTTTATCACATTTGCTCATTTATTACAAGGGATATTATTACAAAGGACACCGATGAAGAGCCAGATGGAAGAGATATGTAGGGCAAGTGCCTGCCACCCGTTCAGCTCTCTGGAAGCCCTGTCCTTTGGGTTTTTTAGGTCTTTTAGGAAGACTTCACTATGTGGATATGATTAATTATATCATTGGCCACTGGTATCATCTCAACCTTCAGCCCCTCTCCCTTTTTGACCCTCTCATCACATGGTTGGTCCCCCAGGCAAGGAGCCCCTCACCCCAAGCCACCAGTTATCTCCTTAGCCTACAAAAAGACACTTATCACTTTGGAGATCCCAAGGTTTTTAGGAGCTATGTGCCAGGAACCAGGGGCAGAGCCCAAATACATATTTCTTATATCATGACAGCCTTGTTGGAAGACAACATCAGGGCAAAGACAGGCATTCAAACTAGGAGACTAGATAACATACAAGCTTGCGAGTTTATTTTTTTAAGAGACGGGGTCTTGCTCTGTTGCCCAGGCTGGTCTGGAACTCCTCGGCTCAAGTCATCCTTCTGCTTCAGGAGGAGGATCAATCCCAACGTGTTGGGAATTACAGGTGTGAGCCACCACACCTGAGTTTAATTAGCAGTATTTTTTTCTTTCTTGGTGGTACATTTCAACCAATGGTGTCTTTAATTTGATGACATGCCTCAAGGGCTGTTAGGAGGCATCACATTTATAGACATTAAGTCTGTCATAGCTCAGGACAGTGCCTGGAACAGTAAGCAATGTATTACTATTATTTCCATAACTACACTCAAAAACTCAAAACATATTATACACTTATGCCACCTGCTTTTAACACCCAAAACTTAAATACTCAAACTTAAGACTGCTTTATTTGCATAAAATAGTCAGCTGGGATAAGAGAAAGAAAAGGAAAGACCAGTGTAAAAAGGACTAGAAAAAAGAAATACGAGAGCAACAAATACAAAGGGGTCCAGGAAAGCAGACCTGAGGCACTGGTGCTCCAGGCAACTCAATGCCATCTGGGGCTCCCCACTGCAATTTCATGTGAGGCTGTCCCAAGCCTTGAGACCTTTGCCATAAAGCTCCAGTGCCAATAAAAATACCTGACTACCTGTTGGAGATGGGCATATGGGAGGTAAAACAAGGTAATAGATAAAATAAAGCAAATCCCAACTTTCTGACATAAATTCTGTACAAATCCTAAACCCAGTTAGTTATCTTGCCTAGAAAGCTGTAAAGTTACAAGGCACTGGGTTAGAGCTGGAACTGAAATACGTCTTTTAAAGTTGCCATCAAGGCCCGGTGCCGTGACTCACGCCTGTAATCCTAGCACTCTGGGAGGTCAAGGCGGGCAGATAGTTTGAGCTCAGGAGTTTGAGACCAGCCTCAGCAAGAGTGAGACCCCATCTCTACT